>LPNX010116815.1:337254-365370 GCA_001517045.1 Pseudotsuga menziesii
TCCCCCCCCCTCTCTCTCTCTCTCTCACATCCCTTTTTTTTTAAAACAATATAGTTTGGTTGAAGAGAGTGGGGGGGGTGTTAAGGAACTAAGACTTAGGGAGTGCTTGTTAATTCCCCCTAAACATCGAATGATCCCTTAGCCATGGAACTACCTTCTTAAATGCTCCTAAACGCTATTCGAGAAAAATAAATACTCATTTTATGTGGTCAAAACGTGCTCTTGTTTTTGTTAACAATATTGGATGCATGTTTTGTTTCAGTATAATCAACAACAGTCCCTGTCTGAGAAACACTCTAACATATTTCACGTAGGTTTCACAGTCTGTGCACAATGTCAAGTTGCAAACAGTGCGTTCATTCTCTTCTTCACCATATTATCACCCAAAATTTTGTTTTTGACATCAAGCATCTCCATCATAAGTGTCTAAGTATTGTTTGGAGCATGGTATACATTGAGGAGAAAGAAAGAAAGACTTAATTTAGAAAGAAAGAAACCAATCTTGGGGAATATCCCATTGAGGAGCGCCATAGAGCATCTACACCATTGTTTTTCTTGCAATTGATGAGCTAGAAAAGGAAACATTAACTTGGTCATTGTGGTAGAGTATGTAGACACAATTGAGAAAGAAAGAATCCAAGCTTGGGGAATCTCCCATTGAGGAGCACCATAGAACATCTCTACCATTGTTTTTCTTGCAATTGAGGAGCTAGCAAAGGAAACATTCTTCCCAATCCTCCCCCTAACTTTAGTATCTAGACACAATTGAGAAAGAAAGAAACCAAGCTTGGGGAGTCTCCCATTGAAGAGTATAGTTGACCATCTCCACATTTTTTTATTGCATCTGAGGAGCTAGCAAAAGAAACCTTCCTCCCAATATTCCCCTTGAGTATCTAGACACAATTGAGAAAGAAAGAAACCAAGCTTGGGGAGTCTCCCATTGAAGAGTACCATTGACCATCTCCACCTTTTTTTAATTGCATTTGAGGAGCTAGAAAAGGCAACCTTCCTCTCAATCTTCCCCTTATTTTGAGTATCTAGACACAATTGAGTAAGAAAGAAACCAAGCTTGGGGAGTCCCCCATTGAAGAGCACCATTGACCATCTCTACCATTTTTTTTCTTAGCATTTGAGTATCTAGAAACTTGATTGTTCAAGAAAGAAACCAAGATTGGGTAAGCTCCCATTATGGAGCACCATATATCATTGATCATTGTGGTTATGGGAAACTCACGCAATAGAGCAAGAAAATCAGAAAGGAAGAGGATACCCAATGAAATCCTTAAAGAAATTAGAAAAAACAAAAGAAATGACATGACCAATCGAAGACACTCTATGGACACTCAACCAATTCCGATTGTTGAGGATGCCATAGTTCTTCCTACCAATCCACATCAAAAAAGACAAAAGAATTCACTCGAGGGGCCTTCGGTCTCCATATCAGTTGAAGAACGAGCACCACATGGAACTAATCGAGTAAAACATAGGTGAACATCAAGGCCACCTGAAACCTTTGCATATTTAATTGGAATTGGGTATACAAGTGACGAAGTTAGAGAGACGTTGAATGTCGATCGTATGCTCAAAGAAGACAACATTGTTCATACCACCTAGGAGGATTTCCATTTGCCACCATCTGACTGACAATAAGAGACGGAAGGACATGAATCTCATGTTCAAACGCCAGAATGGCTTGGTGATACAGTATAGGGTGCAGTTCCAACCTCCCTACCTCCATTATAAACTTCACGTCGAATAAATCCAGAAGGTATACAAATTGATGAAAGTCTCATTGGTTCACTTGAAGGTACGTTGTCTAAACACACTATTGCATATCAATCTCAATAGATACTTGTCAACTATTTTGATTCTAAATGTGATGGAGATAAATGTAGATTAAATTTATATTGTTGTTTAAATCTAGGTCTATGAATGTTGTTAGGAGAAACTTAAGGATAAATATGATAAACAGCTATGAACCAAGTTCTCATGTTGTCAGAAGTTTAGTATATGCATTTAGTACTATTGGAAATAAATCTCGTTCAAAGGATCGCAATGCAACTCATCGTGTGTTGTCACAATCAATCATGGAAAAAAGCACCAAGGCCCTTCGACTTCTTAATCCTACATCCAAACTTGTAGGATTTGATATCAAAGTGCTTTGTAGGTATTGTTCTAGAAGAGAACAACTTGACTATGGTCAGACAGATGTTTGGTCCTTCATTTGCAGGTTGCCACACTTTGAAATGAATACACTCCCCAACCACATGATAGATTGATAAATTGAATAGACTTCTACAACTTGATAAAATGCACAAGATTCATCATGTATTTGTTGTACTATATTCATACTTACATGATGCATGCCATATATCCCAAGACCATTATCTAGCACTCGATCTAGGATATGTCTATTGCATCTACCTTGAATCTTGAAGTTGGTCCTATAAGGACATCTCCTTGAATCCAATAATTTGTTTCTCCATAAGAGGTAGTGAACCTATCTCTGATCGCTAGGGCTTAATCAAGAGCTCGATTTGCGCATAAAACCTTTATGAATTTTCTAGCGAGCTTAAAAGGAGACGTGTAGTTAAGGAGTGGTAATCATAGCCTAATAACCATGGCTAATCCTAGCTTGAAAACCCTATAGCCAATCCTAGTAACTCTAGTTTGCATCGTAAACCATAGCTTTCATTCTAAACCATAGAAACCTTGGTTTGGAGCCTAGAGGTAGGAATTCTATGCCCCAGGTAGAGATTCAACAGGTGTCCCTGCAATCCTATAGGAGGTGGGATTCAACGTGCCATAGAATGATGGTCGTGGCTTGAATCGATGAACCGTCGACTTGGTTAGATTCAGGTCATCGGGATAGTGCTAGGGGTGGCCCTATACTCTTAGTCCATAGATAAGGGATCCTGTTTTAGGTCAATTTTGGAAACTAGGATTTTGCTTAGTAAGGAAATGTGAAATTTTTGCACATAGGGGTCAACTTTGAAAATTCCTCGATCATGAACATGTGGCTAGCGTTCCCACATGGAACATCCTTAAACATGCTTGCATGACCCACTTGAACCCCATTTTGATGCATCGTTTCCATTCTATGCCCCGGGTAAGGATTTAATAGGTGTCCCTGAAAGCCTATAGGAGGTAGGCTTCAACGTGCCATAGAATGATGAACGTGGCTTGAATTGACAAACTGTCAACCTCATTGGATTCAAGACATTGGGATAGTGCTAGGGGTGGCCCTCTACTCTGGTTCCATGGATAAGGGATCATGTTTTAGGTCAATTTTGAAAACTAGGGTTTTTCTTAGTAAGGAAATGTGAAATTTTTGCACATAGGGGTCAACTTTGCAAATTCATCAACTATGAACATGTGGCTATAATTCCCACATGGAACCTACCTAAAAACAATTTCATGACCCACTGAAACCATTTTTTGATGCACGGTTTCCATTCTATGCCCAAGGTAGGGATTCAACAGGTGTCCCTGAAAGCTTGTAGGAGGTGGTATTCAACATGTCATAGAATGGTGGTTGTGGCTCGGATCGATGAACTGTCAAATCCGTTGTATTCAAGACATCGGGATAGTGCTAGGGGTGGCCCTCTATTATGGGTCCATGGATAAGGGATAATGTTTTAGGTCAATTTTGGAAACTAGGGTTTTGCTCAGTAAGAGAATGTGAAATTTTTGCACATAGGGGTCAACTTTGAAAATTCCTTGACCATGAATGTGTGTATAGAATTCCCACATGGAAACTCCCTTAACATGCTTTCATGAGCAACCAAAACCCTGTTTTGATGCATGGTTGGCATTCTATACCCCAAGTAGGGATTCAACAAGTGTCCCTAAAAGACTATAGGAGGTGGGATTCAACGTGCCATAGAATGATGACCAATTCTCATATTGACAAATTGTAGACTCTATTGGATTCAAGACATTAGCATAGTTCTAGGTACGTCCCTCTACTTTGGGTCCATGGAAAAGGGATAATGTTTTAGGTCAATTTTGAAAACTAGGGTTTCGCTTAGTAGGGGAATGTGAAAATTTTGCACATAGGGGTCAACTTTGCAAATTCCTTGACCGTGAATGTCTGGATAGTGTTTCAACATGGAACCTACCTAAAAGTGCTTGCATTACCCACTGAAACACTGTTTTGATGCATCGTTTCCATTCCATGCCCTAGGTAGGGATTCAACAGGTGTCCTTGAAAGCCTGTAGTAGGTGGGATTCAATGTGCCATACAATGATGGTCGTGTATCAGATCAAAGAACCATTGACTCTGTTTGATTCAAAACATCGAGATAGTGCTATGGGTGTGCCTCTACTCTGGGTCCATGGACAAGGGATCCTATTTTAGGTCAATTTTGGAAACTAGGGTTATTCTTAGTAAGGGAATGTGAAACTTTTGCACATATGGGTCAACTGTGAAAATTCCTCGGCCATGATTATGTGGCTAGCATTCCCATGTGGAACCTCCCTAAGCATGCTTGCACTACCCACCAAAACACCATTTTGATGTATGGTTTCCATTCTATGCCCTAGGTATGGATTCAACAAGTGTCCCTTAAATCCTATAGGAGGTGGGCTTTAACATGCCATAGAATGATGGTCATGGCTCGGATCCATGAAACATCGACTCTGTTTGATTCAGGACATCTTTATAGTGCTAGGGGTGGCCCTCTACTCTGGGTCCATAGACAAGGGATCATGTTTTAGGTCAGTTTTGGAAACTAGGGTTTTGCTCAGTAAGGGAATGTGAAATGTTTGCACATAGGGGTCAACTTTGCAAATTCCTTGATTGTGAACATGTGGATAGTATTCCCACATGGAACCTACCTAAACACACTTGCATAACCCATCAATACCACGTTTTGATGCACGATTTCCCTTCTATGCCCCTGGTAGGGATTCAATAGGTGTCCCTGGAATCCTATAGGAGGTGGGCTTCAACATGCAATAGAATGATGATGATGTCTTGTATCGACAAACATGTGACTCCGTTGGATTTAGGACATCGGATAGTGCTAGGTATGGCCTTCTACTCTGGTTCCATGGACAATGGATCATGTTTTAGGTCATTTTTGGAAACTAGGGTTTTGCTCAGTAAGGGAATGTGAAATTTTTGAACATAGGGGTCAACTTTGAAAATTCCTCGATCGTGAATATGTGGCTAGTGTTTCCACATTGAACCTGCCGAAACACGCTTACGAGACCCACCATAAACCCATTTTGATGCACATCTTCCATTCTATGCCCTAGGTAGGGATTCAACAAGTGTCCTTGAAAGCCAGTAGGAGGTGGGATTAAACATATATGTTGATGGTTTGTGTTTGATCAACATCACATGGAAGAAAGGATACCCACAATAGGGTGCGATGCAGAATTGGAACGAAGTGTTAATTGATATATGTTTGAAGGTGAGTGTAGATCTTCCCCTCTTGAAAAAATACTTGTTGCAAACTATTATTCCATGTGTAGATGTTGATAATTCTGTTACCTATTGTGAGGTGTTTAAATTGACTTATTTCCCATCATTGTCAAGCAAGAAATATTCTTTGGTTGTGTTTTCATCAAGGCAAAAGGAGACAATGCCATTACGTCATTAACCATGTAATGGAACATGTTTATGTTTAGAAACAAGTGGTGAACCTATTACGCCATTATTACAATATATATATATATATATATTCACACTACGTATGTTTTGGATATTATACCATAAACATAAATTTATGAAACAAGATTTAGAATAGTACTTCTCCAATCAATTTAAACTATAATAAAATCACACATAAATTTCATCTCTCCCAAAATGTTCCTCGAGGTGATTCATCAACTGCCATGTACATTAACAAAATGATAAAATAATGTGCAAGATATACATAATGTGCAAGATATAATCATAACCATTATTTTGAATCAACCTTATACTTGGATACTTTTAGGTTTGATGTGTATCCCATATATTTGTTAGATGAAAGACATCATGCCAAACACCAATTTCATTTATGTATACCACACAGGTGCATCACTTAGGTGTTTCAACTTCATGCATCCTTTAAAATTTTGTTAGGTTGTTATGTGGGTAAGATGCTTTTGTATTCCACTTAGTTGCATCAGTTTCCTAGTTGTGTTGGGTGCTTATGTGTGTTAGGTATGTTACATATTTGTGAATACAATTTAACATTTTATATTGCCACGTCCCCTCCCCCCTTGGAGGAGAAACACGACCACTACTACTCTGATACCACAATGTACATGTACCCACGTGCCCATACATGTGACTAATATGCATAATAATATAAAACTTATTATTTATTTCTCTTTAAGAACAGTCATGGGTCATCTTTGTCCTTTAAAATTCATTCTTATGCTTAAAAACCTTTGTAACAGCCGTTCCGCAACTCATAGATCCATTATGTAACCAGAAAAGTCATTTCTACACTGAACCTAACATTTCTCCCTTCTGCATTCCTTAATGCAGTTTGTGGCAGGCGAAACTCTGCAATTTTCCTCTATGATTTCTCACCTTTCTGCTTTCTGCTTTTCACTTCCTATGGTGGACTCTAGGTAGCGGAAAATCAAATTATGATAGAGTTGTTTATTATCCTTCTATCTTCTGCATTCCGCTGTAGACTTCGGTTAGATAAAACTAAAAATTGATACCTTTACTCATTCACCTTCTGCTTTTTTCCTTCTGCATTCCATGGGTGGACTCTAGGTAGCAAAAAACCCGAAATATCTTACATTTATCCTTCAGTTTTCCAATTTTTGCCTTCCTCTTTCCATCTTCCACGACGGACTCCAGATTGCAAAAAACCAACATTTTTCCTCGTTTCAACTTCTCTTTTTGCCTTCTGCCTTCAACCTTCCATAGGCGCATTCCAGGGTGCGAAAACGCTTAAGTCAGATGCATTCTGACTATGTAACCAGGATTCTAGCCTCCATGAACTTAAGCAAAAGACATTGGAAACCAAAAATCATATGCAAATGTAAAATGGGAGAAAATATAGAAACAATAAACTCTACTTGAATCTTTACCAAGCATTCAACATATTCATAATAATTTTTTAACAAATACATTGCAAAATTTAGATAGAGAATACTTATCTTGAAGATGAAGTTGTCCTACAACTAGCTATGTCACTGCAACATTCCACCCAACCATAGGACAGTTGTGTTCATCAATCTCTCAACAAAACTACCACCCCCAAGCTAGTCATAATTTCCACAAGGAACTAGGGAACAACAGGATCACACATAGTTAGAACAAATCAAAGCACATCCAAGCCAACCTACAGTTGGGTTTATCAGGTCGTCCAACCAAGCGACCACACGATTGGGTTTATCAGGCTACTCAGGCAGTGATTCACGCATAGCTAACACACATCAAGACACAACCAAGACAACTAACAGTTGGGTTTATCAGGATGTTCATCCAAACCAATAAATGATTGGGTTTATCAGGCTACTCAGGAAGTGATTCATACATTGCCAAAAATATAACAGCAGTAAACTCTACTTGTATCTTTAGTAAGCATTCAACATATTCATAATAATTATTAAACACATACATTGCATAATTTACAAAGAGAATAATTATCTTGAATATGAAGTTGTCCCACAACTAGCTATGTCGCTGCAATGTTCAACCCAATCATAGGTCAGTTGTGTTCATCAATCTCTCAACACAACTGCCACCCCCGAGCTAGGAATAATTTCCATGAGGAACTACAGAACAACAGGCTCACACATAGCCAGAACACATCAAAACACAACCAATCCAACCTAAATTTGGGTTTATTAGGTCATCCAGCCAATCCAACACACCATTGGCTTTCAATCTACTCAGGAAGTGATTCACAAATATCCAACACACATCAAGACACACCCAAGCCAACTAACAGTTGGGTTTATTAGGTTGTTCATCCAAACCAATATACAATTGGGTTTATCAGGCTACTTAGGAAGTGATTCACACACGGCCAAAATGCACCTCAAGTCACAACCAATCCACCTAATAGTTGTTTTTATCAGCCTGCTAAGGTAGTGGAAAGGAAGAATTACTAAGATAGTGAGATCATTCACAGAGCTAGGGACACCTCCACAAGATCTATCTGGCATGGAATCCATAATACCTACACACCCAACACAAGGAAGTATCCCCTTCAATGCTACGTAATCCCTTAGGCCATACCTTCCCTTCCAGTGCTCTTTAGGGTGTGCATAAAAGATTCACCAGCCACACTTATCTTTTTGTGAGGTTCCTCTCTTCACTAGGTTTATCAAGCCAATTATGCATCTCTTCCACTCCTAAGTATTGCATACACTTCAGACCTAAACCAGGGTACACATAACAACAAACCACAAGGTGACACAACAAAACAGGGTTACAGTCTTTAACATAGATAACCAGGGTTCCATACCACTCTATAATACAAGAAAACAAGGTTCCAACCAAGGATAGAACGAATACTACAAAACAACAATCCATAATGAAAAATGTGTGTCCCCCCTTCCTTCTCATGACTGTGGGATAAGGGAAGAATGAATTGGGAACACATTTCATGGGTGATTACTTGTCCCGTAAGAAATAATACTGGTTCCTAGAGACTACATGCTTTCCCAGGAATGAAATCGACTGCCATGCCTCACCCTACCCAAGGAATTAACTACCTCAACCAACTTCTGGAAGAATTGAATGATTGAGTGCAGAGGACAAAAAGGGTAGTTGAGGGTTTAGGGGTTTCCCCATTTACATCTAGTCTCACCCTACATCTTAGGGGTTCGAATAACTCCTCTCCCTATTCCTTGTGAAATCATGCCCCCATCTCTTTCGTTGCAATGCATATCTACTTGTGGGTATTTTTTTAAATTTCATATTTACATGATATCTCAAAATATATTGTGCCTGATTAACACTATAACCATTGGCATCAATCTTGATAACTGATACACAAAATACCAAATCAATGGCATAGCCTTGGCCTTGAGCTCATTGCCACGATTTAAGAACAATTTTTACATCATGTACAATTTTAATACCATGGGGTCAAAAAACGGGGTGTTACATTTCCCTCCCCCTTCATCGACGCTATCCTCGGTGCTCTACAACATTGAACAAAAATGGATGTGCCACTCTCATGGCATCCTCTAGCTCCCACGTAGCCTCATCGGGACTATAGTGCTTCCATTGCACCTTTACCTGTCCAACGGATCGGTTCTGTATCACTGTAACCTTCTTATCGAGGATGCACAATGGATTGGTTTGTAACTCTCCCTTGGGTTCCACCTGGATCACATCCCAATTAATCACATGGTTTAAATCATGTACGCATTTCTTAAGAAAAGAAACATGAAAAACATTATGAGCTCTAGCGCTAGTAGGAAATGCATATCTATTTGCAACTAACCCTATTCTTTCAAGCACTTCAAATGGCCCACAATATCTAGGTGACAGCTTGGCACAACTCCCAAGCTTCAAGGAACTCTTCCTTAGGCTCACTCTAAGATAAACATGATCCCCAATACTGAACTCCCTGTTCACTCTATGCTTATCTGTATAGATCTTCTGTCTATTTTGCGATGCTTTCATGTCTACCTGATCTTTGCAACCTATTGTTTCATTTACTTAATCAATTATGGACCAAGCACAATCTTGTTCACTGGATTATCCCAAGTCACTAGTGTCCTACACCTTCTTCCATACAAGGCTTCATATGGACTCATTGCCAATGATGCTTGTTGTCCATTATGATATGCAATTTCTACCAAGAGTAAATAATCCTCCCACTTGGTTGGTTTTTCCATTACATACATGTGAAGCATGTATTCAAGCACCCGATTCACTCTCTTTGTTTCCCATCGGTCTCAGGATGGTAGGCGATGCTAAAGTTCAGCTTTGTTCCCAAATTTGCAAAAAGACCCCTCCAAAAGTTGGAAGTGTGACTTGGTATCTTTGTGAGAAATTATTTCCTTAGGAAATACATGCAATCTAAAAAATCCCTTCATGAAAATATTTGCAATGGCATCAGCTTTAAATGTGGACTTAACCGATATAAAATGTGATTCCTTTGTTAATTTGTCCACCAAAACCATGATGGAATCATGTTGTCTCATAGTCATTGGCAATCTTGTAATAAAATACATGGAAATGACTTCCCATTTCCATTCCGAGATTGGAAAGGTTGCAATAAACTTGTTGGGTGTTGATGCTCAACCTTCACTTGCTAACATTTCATGCACTTAGAAATAAACTCGGCAATGTCCTTTCTCATTCCTAGCCAAAAATACTGCTTTCTCGCTGTAGCAATCATTTTCTGATATCCTGGGTGACCAGAATATGGATTTTGATGGATTTCATCCATAATAATTCTCCTCAAGTCTTCCACATTTGGAATATAAATTCTATTCTTATAAGTAAGAAGTTCGTCTTCTTCCAATTTATATCCCTCATACTTCCTTTCAAGGCTTTGTTGCTGCAACTTTTCCTTTGTCTGTACATACATTTCATCCTCAACAATATGGTTAATAATTTGCTACCTCATATCTGGTTGGCAAATACTAAGAGATGCCACATGCATTTCATGTACCTTCCTGTTGAGTACATCATCTAGCTTTTTTCTTTTCCCTTTATTTGTTTGATTTCAAAATCAAATTCACACAAAAATTCCAACCATCTAGCTTGTCTAGCATTTAAAGTTGGCTGATCAAACAAGTATTTCAGACCACAATGGTCAGTCCTTAGCTCAAACTTCCTTCCTAATAAGTAATGCCTCCACATCCCGAGAGAATTTAATATGGCTGCAAGTTCTAAGTCATGAGTAGCATAGTTCTTCTCATGCTCCTTCAACTTTCTTGACTCATAGCATACCACGTGGTTGTCTTGCATAAGAACTCCTCCAAGTCCTTGATTGCTTACATCGGTGCACACCACAAATTTTTTTTCTAGGTCCGCAATTTTAAAAATTGGTGCACTTATGAGAATATTCTTCAACTGTTGGAAGCTATCCTCACATATTGGTGTCCATACAAATTTTATCCCCTTCCTTTGCAAGGAAGTGATCGAATGTACGACCTTGGAGAATCCTTCAATGAACCTCCTGTAGTACCCTACAAGTCCCATAAAAGATCTCACATATGTCACATTTCTTGGATTTGGCCATATCATAATGGCTTCAATCTTCTCATGATCCACAGATATTCCTTCGTATGACATAATGTGACCCAAATAATGAATTTTATATTTATAAAAGTCACATTTTCTCAACATTGCATACAAATTATGCTCCCTTAGCAATTGCAATGTCATTCTTGGATGTTCTTCATGCTCTTCTTCATTCTTAGAATGGATAAGAATGTCATATAGGAAGAAAAGAATAATTTTTTCCAAATACTTGCTAAAAACACTTTTCATGAAACACATGAATGTAGCTAGTGCATTGGTGAGACCAAAGGGTACCACTACAAACTCATAGTGCCCATACATTGTTCTAAAGGCTATATTATGAATATCTTCCTCTTTGATTCTTACTTGATGGTAACCAGACCTCAAGTCAATATTTGAAAATACCTTTGGCTCCTCTCATTTGATAAAAAAAGGTCAGCAATTTGAGGTAATGGATATTTATTCTTCAAAGTGACTTTTTTCAACTACCTGTAGTCAATACACAACCTGTGTGTCCCATCTTTCTTTTTCACAAACAGAACTAGTGCTCCCCACGTGGACACACTTGGCCTGATATATTTATTTTACAACAATTCCTGCAATTTCATTTTTAGCTCTAGGAATTCTAGTGTGCTCATCCTGTAGGGTGTCTTGGAAACTGGTGTGGCTCCAAGCACAAGGTTAGTTGTAAAATCAATGTCTCTTTTTGGAGGAAGTCTAGGAATCTCATCTGAAAAAACATCCCTGAATTCTTGCAATACATGATCATTCTCCAACCTAGGAGTTTCATTCTTCATTGTTTCCAAACATGGATTGCATACAATCTACAACCTTTCCTATAGAAATTCTTTAACTGCATTGCTGAAATTTGCCTAACAGAAATCACCTTTGGGATGCCTCTTACAACCCTTGGGTTTCCTTCTTCATCCATGCATTCAAATGTATTTTTGTAGCATTTGAGTGTAACTCTGTGTTCTTCTAACCAATCCATTCCAATGAGAATATCATAGGAACCGAGTGACAAGATATTTAGGTTTACATAAGTGCATAGCCCATCCATGACTAATGGACATTTCACTACCACTTCACTAACTTTTCTCTTAGCTCCAGTGACTAGTTGAACTAACCATGATTTGATATGCTTTAATTTCTTAAAAGCACAAATCTCAACAATTTTAGGAGTGATATAAATGTGGGTAGATCCAGGGTCAATCAAAACAGAAACAGATTGCTCAACAATATTACCTTCGACTTCAATCACAGTTGATTGATAATCTGCTTGGAGGACCTCTAGCGCTACATAGATTCTAGGGATGGTCCTTGCCACTTGACCCACTATTTCAGCTCCTTGGATGTTTTGAACACAACTTACATTCCCATTCGAATGCAGACAATTCCTAAGCATATGGTCTCCTCCACATCCCCAACATTGAAGTGGTTCTCTTGGCTTGTCTCCCATCATTCTGGTTGGCTTAGTCATAGCTTATGATGACTTCCTTTGTTGATTTTGTAAGTGAGAGGGTTTGAACATTTCTTCCTCTGGTCAAAATTCTCATTCTTTTTGTCCTTCCATGCCTTATGAACATTAGGTTTGATTTTGTTCTAGTCATAGCAATACTTGGCCTTCCTTATTTCCCCTTCTAGAGTTCGAGGTTTATCAAACTCAATCCTATCTTTATATGCCTGAGGTAGGCAACTTAGAAAATGTTGAATTTTCACTTTATCATCTCTGATATACCAGACATACCTCAATAGTTCCAAGAATTTGTTTGCATATTATTCCATGATCAATTGTCCCAATTTGAGCTCATGGAACTCTTTAATATTATCATCATAGTACCTATCAGAGAGGTACTTCTGCTTGAAATATTTCTTGAACTTCTTCCACACAGTCTTTCATTCATTGATCTTCTTCACTTTCCTGTGGTGCTCCCACCATAAAGATTCTCTTCCATTTAAGTTGAAGATGGATACCATCTCCTTCATATTTCTAGAGTAGTCTCGGACTTGGAAATACTTTCTCATCCTAAGAATCCAAGTTTCAGCTTCTTGATCGGACTTCACCTCACCATCAAACGTAGGAGGCTTTGCCTTCTTAAATTCCCCATGTGAATTTTTCTGGTAATGCCTCTTTCTCTTATTCCTGTGAGATGAAGATATTGAAACCCCAATTGATTCTTCGGATTCAGATGATCCACTAGAAGGCCTTTTTCTAGAGATTATGGACCTCTTGCGGGGATTTCTTCTTGCACTATTCCCACTTCTTTCTGGATTTGATGTCCAATGCCCAAAGTTTATCTACCTTTGGATGTCTGTCAAACTTTGTAGCATGGATGCATTCAATTGATTTTTCACTTCATGAGCTTTAATCATCTTCACATTGTTGTCTCTACAACTTTCCAACCCCACCCTTAGCCTCCTCATGGTGGCTGCAATATCTCAGGGAGTCTCTTGGTATCTTCTCCCATTGGATTCGGTCTTAGAATTCTCAACCTGTATGTTCTCCCCTATGGCATTTGCCTCGAGATCATAGGGATCCTATGCATCATTCATGTTGTTGATTCTCATGATCGGGCCAAAACCAACTTTTCCAAACTGCACTAGGTGGAATGCTTCCATTTGATGTAACTATGATTTTGCAAAATGTGTTAATAAACACAATTTTTAGCTATGTAATAATCTCAGAAATTTATAAATTACATTGCAACTATTTCGTTCCAGTCTTCCTTCTCCAAACTATTTATTGCAAACAAACTTTTAGGTTAGTTTTCCATAATGTGACAGAACTAGATGTTCCCAAAAGGTGACAGGGTTGAAACCTGTAGCTTTGATACCACTTTGTCACATCCCCTCCAACATTGGAGGAGAAACACGACCACTACTACTTTGATACCACAATGTACATGTACCCATGTGCCCATACACCTAGATGATATGCATAATAATGTAAAAATTACTATTTCTTTCTCTTTAAGCATAATCATGGGTCATGTTCATCCTTTAACATTCATTCTTAGACTTAAAAACCATTGTAACAGTCATTTTGCAACTCACAAATCCATTCTGTAATCAAAAAAGTCATTTCTGCACTAACACTAACCTTCCACCCTTCCTCCTTCCCCATTCCTCAATGCGGTTTGTAGCAAGCGGAATTCTACAATTCGCCTATGTGATTTCTCACCTTTCCGCTTTCCACAGTGGACTTCAGGTGGCAGAAACTCAAATTATGACGAAGTCATTTATTATCCTTCCGTCTTCCACATTCCGCTACGGACTTCGGGTAGTGAAAACTAAAAATTGATACATTTAGTCGTTCACCTTCCACTTTCTTCCTTCCTCCTTCTGCATTTCTTAAGTGGAATTTGAGTAGTGGAAAACCCAAAATATCTTACCTTTATCGTTCGGTTGTCTGATTTCAGCCTTCCGTGACAGACTTCAGATCGTGGAAAACCAACATTTTTCCTTGTTTCAACTTCTCTTTCCACCTTCCACCTTCTACCTTCCGCAGGTGGATTCCAAGGTTTGAAAAAGCTTAATTCAGTTGCATTATGACTCTGTAAAAAGGATTCTAGCCTCCATGAACTTAATCAAAAGGAATTGGAAACCAAAAAGCATATGCATATGTAAAATGTAGGAAAATATAACAACAGTAAAATCTACTTGAATATTTACCAAGCATTCGACATATTCATAATAATTTTTAGACAAATACATTGTAGAATTTACATAGAGAATACTTATTTTGAAGATGAAGATGTCTTGCAACTAGCTATGTCACTATAACGTTCCACCCAACCATAGACCAATTGTGATCATCAATCTCTCAACACAACTTCCACCCCTGAGATGGGCATAATTTCCACAAGGAACTAGGGAACAACATGCTCACACATAGCCATAACACATCAAAACACAACCAAGGAAACCTATAGTTGGGTTTATCAGGCCGTCTAGCCAATCCAACACATCATTGGGTTTATCAGGATACTCAGGCAATGATTCAGACATAGCCAACACACATCAAGACCCAACCAAGTCAACTAATAGTTGGGTTTATCAGGATGTTCAGCCAAACCCATATACAATTGGGTTTATCATGCTACTCAGGAAGTGATTCACACATGGCCAAAAATATAATAGCATTAAACTCTACTTGTATCTTTAGCAAGCATTCGACATATTCCCAATAATTCTTAAACAAATACATTGCAGAATTTACAAATAGAATACTTATCTTAAAGATGAAGCTGTCATGCAACTAGCTATGTCACTGCGACGTTCCACCCAACCATAGGCCAGTTGTGTTCATCAATCTCTCAACACAACTGCCACCGTCGAGCTGGGCATAATTTTCACAAGGAACTAGGAAACAACAAGCTCACACATAACCAGAACACATCAAAACACAACCAAGCCAACATACAATTGGGTTTATCAAGTCGTCCATCCAAGCCAACACAACTTTGGGTTTATCAGGCTACTGAGGCAGTGATTCACACATAGCTAACACACATCAAGATACATCCAATTCAACTAACAGTTGGGTTTATTAGAATTTTCATCTAAACCAATATACAATTGGGTTGACAGGCTACTCAAGAAGTGATTCACACATGGCCAAAATGCACCTCAAAACACATCCAATCCAACTAACATTTGGGTTTATCAGGCTGTTAAGGCAGTGGAAAGGAAGAATTGTTAAGCTAGTGAGCTCATTCACAGAGCTAGGGACACCTCCACAAGATCTATCTGGCTTGGCATCCACAATACCTACACACCCAACACAAGGAAGTATCCCCTTCTCTATTATCCAGTCCCTTAGGCAATACCTTCCCTTCCAATGCTCGTTAGGGTGTTCATAGAAGATTCACCAGCCATTCTTATCTTTTCGTGAGGTTCCTCTCTTCACTAGGTTTATCAAGCAAATTTTGTGTTGCTTCCACTCCTAAGTCTTGCATAAAGTTTAGACCCAAACCAGGGTACATATAACAAAAAACCACTAGGTGACACATTAAAACAGGTTTCTAGTTTGTAACACAAATAACTAGGGTTCCATACCACTCTATAATACAAAAAAACAAGGTTCCAGCCAAGGATAGAATGAATACTACAGAACAACAATCCAGAATGAACAATGTGTGTCCCCCCTTACTTCTCGCGACTGATGGATAAGGGAAGAATGACTCGGGAACGTATTTCCTGGGTGATTACTTGCCCCATAAGAAAGAATACGGGTTCCCAGAGATTGCAGGCTTGCGCAGGCACGACATTAATTATCATGCCTCACCCTGCCCAAGGCATTAACTGCCTAAACCAACTTCTAAAAGAATTGAATGATTGAGTGCAGACGGAAAAAAGAATAGCTGAGGGTTTGTGGGTTTCGCAATTTACATATGTTCTCACCCTACGGCTCATGGGTTCGAATAAATCCCCTCCCTATTCCTTGCGAAATCATGCCCCCATCTCTTTCATTGAAGTGCATAGCTAGTTGTGGGTATTTTATTAAATTGCATATTTACATGATATCTCAAAATATATTGTGCTTGGCTAGCACTATAACCATCATCATCGATCTTGATTTTTGATACAAAAAATACCAAATCAATGGTAGGGCCTTGGCCGCCTTGAGCTCCCCAACATGATTTAATAACAATATTTACATCATGTACAATTTTAATACCATGGGGTCAAAAATTGGGGTGTTACATATATGTAGTTGGATTGTGGTAAAAACTAATTTAAATAAACATTTTTGTCATTACGTAATATTTTAATTGTGCATTGTTCTCAAATTTATAACTGATATCTCCATGCAATCGTAAAATATATAAAAAATTTGGGAACATTACACATAGAAACATTCTTGGCCACACGTGTATAGTCACACTTAACAGACTGAACCATGAATATCTCAAGAGCCTTGATATGAAATATTTTTATATCATGAAAGTTATAATACAAAAATGTAGGGACCTTATATGGCCTATCAATGTACATGTATCAAAAACATCATTGATGTACATGCAAACAAAAGTACATATGTCCTAGACCGCGCCCCTATACTCTAACTTCCTCTTATATTGGACTAACACATCAAAACTATAAGTTTCTCTTTGTTTTTCCCGACCATGATGCTTGTTTCCTCTATCCACGACAACCGTGCATCTCTGGCAACTGCAAATCATTGACAATATTTCTTGATCAGGTAACTGAACTATTTTTGTCTAGCAATAACACAGTTAAACAATTTAAAATATGACTCAATTGTACATAAAACAAACACTCACTGCATCCATCTAGGGTATAGATGCCTCTGGCATCCTCCTCCTTGTAGAGAGTCTCTCTGGAATGCTTCTCTGTGAATAAAAAAAATATGTCAATTATCTCAACATTTATCAACATGTACATGAACAAGAAAGTACTAATCAATTATGTAAATAGTGAACATCTCACCGAAAAAATTTGTTCTTGGGAATGAGACTGGGTTTCTTTAGTAGCAAGGGGAGACGTAGGTTGAACATCAACCTCAGTTGCGTGCACTAATGGACCAAGGTGTGGCTACATTAATCAAATGATAAAATATTTAGACATTGTGCATGTCCATAGACAATACAAATGAATTGTACAATTACAAATATTAAAGTAAATGTACCTCTGTGTGACTCATCCCTTTTGTAGATGTAGCATTGACTGCAACATCAACAACCCCACTAAGCTCTAGCACAGATGAATCTATATCCTGATGTTGTAAACATGCGAAAATAGCATTAAGGAAAACTAGTTGTGAAGTGAATTCAAATCTAACCAGCAACCGCCATTGGAAGTGTGTACATTACCGTGGAATGAGTAGGTTGATTGTCATGGACACCCGCTCTTTTTAAGGAAGAGGGTCATCTGGTGTATAGAACCCCCTTATCTATGTTTGGACTATGAGGAGATCCAAACCAAAGAAGTGGTGTAGGGATTTGCGATGATGTCTACAGTCATAAAGTGTTACCATAGTTAAACATGGACTTGAATGGATGGAATAATATGTATGAAAAAAATAACATGTTGTAATATACTCACCCCTTCCTGGGACATATCTCCCCCATGGGAGGGACTGCTACCAGCAATTTCTTTCCCATTTGTAGATCCAAATAGCATCTGCAAGTTTAAAAATTATAAATATTAGCAATCTATAAAGGAGTGTACAGTAATAAATTTAAATAATTTGAACAAGATTCAGTCATTAACCATGCACTTACATTCTTGAGGTAATCATAAATTCCACCTAGGAGTAATTCATTGAGATCAATTTCTCCAGCATCCGGTTCAAAATGGGATTCCTGCAACTTCAAAAATTGTAAATATTAGACCATTTAACAAATAAATCAAGACTAACACATGTATTAACAAAATGACACATGTTGAAATATTACCTTGGTGTTGGTTGTTTGGGTCTCGGATACAACCACTTTGAGTGCACTACCACCCCCCTTAGAGACATCAAGCTCCTGCAAGAGTAAAAATTGCATATACTACGAATATTTTAATATGTGTACAATATGGAAAAATTAAAAATTGAACAACAATAGCTTTTTAACAATGTCCTTACCTAACCACCAATTATCGTAGAGGTACTATGTGTTGGTCTAGGACCATAATAGCATTGACCACACATTGTGCACATGAGACATTGGTCTATCCCCACTGATAGATTATCCTCTACCACCAGAAGCTGGTGGTTGTACGCCACTAGAGGAAGAGGGACTTTCCTGGTCAATAGTTGTGGTGTGTCGGGAAACCATCTCAGCTAGAGTAAGAAATTCCTCCTATGTCTGGGTAACTATATCATGTGTAGGAGGGATGTCTGGCCTTGGTAGTTGGGCATGGGGTGGAGGTATATGACGATTGGAATCTCTATGCCTAGAATTGGGTCGGTTTTGGGGCATCCCCCTACCGACGGCTTGGAACCCCAACATGTCAAATAGTTGACATTTTTTCCCATCAAAAACTCTAGATACAGTTTCTGGAGGAAGTACAATGATACTTCCCTATTATTGTGTAGAAGAATATCAAAAACCATGTACCATCTGTCCATCTAATGGTCTCTAATGGGTGGACAGATGCACCACTCAATCAAAATATGTGGCATGCTGCTCTCTAGAATGTCATCCGTACTAGGCACTCTAAATAATGTATAAATGTTCTCTTTGGTTATTTTTAGCTTCTTGATCTCATTATAACTCAAACCATCATCATATTCTCATATTTTTCTTCCCTGTACGATGCGATGCTATACAAAGCATCATTCGATCTAGAGATCATATCAACTATTGTCAGCAATGATGCTGACAAGGAGTGACAAAGATCATCTCCACCCCTCCAAGAAGAACCAATCTCTCTAAGATGGCCAATAACTCTCAATATCTCTGCATTGTGGTCCATAATAACCATTGCAATCATAAATACAAATAAAATATCATTAGAAAAATAAACACATGATATAATGTGTTCTCTAAGCAATGAAAAGTGTAAAACTAATGTATGAAAAATAACAACATAAACTAAATCTATTGTTTAAATTTTAAAATTGATCTTGAATTTTACAGTAAAGAATAAAAAATTTAACATTTTTTCATTTTAAATTTATTTCCTAAATTCAAGTATTAATTCCAATTTCCATATGCTTGTGTACATAAAATGTCCTATGTGCATATGTTGATTAGGAAGCTCCTCTAGCTTATTTTAAGGCTTGGATTATGAAGTTTCATCAAAATTGTGACTTGCTGACTAATTCCCTTGTAGGACCAACTCCCAGATTGCAGGTAGAGGAAAGGGCTAGAGCCTAGAAGAGGCGAAAGAATATGCTATTAATGAATAAAATCCCAGTATAGGCAAGGATCTTGTTAGATATGTAATTATTTGTTGTAGCATGATTTTTTTTGGACTCCAAAGTCCATTTAGCAGATGTTTGTTTATATGTAATTTGGTCGATGTATCGATTCCACTTGATGTTATTTTAGTTGTATGCACTCTTTCTATATACCCATGAGAAAATTTACATAAGTGTATAATGGCTTTTATGGTTGCAAGGTTTCCAATCGATTCTATCATGTATGATAGTATGTGATTGGCAAGTAATCAAACACATCAACCTCCCTAGGTATCTTGATGTTCATATAGCCTATTGTTGAACTCCGTTGTCTTGACCTTAACCAAAAAGTACCCTTCAGTCAAGAGGAAATATTTGCTAAGCTTGGGAAGCTTCTATACCTTATTCTAACACTTGGATTAGGAAGTTTCATCAAAACTATAATGTGTTTATTGATGTTCTTGTATGACCAACTTCGATATTTCAGATAGAAGCAAGGGATTAACCATGTTTGTTTATGTATTTTAGTGAATATATGAATTCTACTTGAATTTTTTTAGTTGTATGCAACCTTGCAATATAATTGAAAAACTTTCCATATTTGTTAATTTTGGTTTGGATTCACATGGATGCTTGTGAATATACATATGCAAATAGTGAAGTTGATTTGTTTTTTATGAGTTAAATGGGGTTTTGGTTTACATTGGGCATGTAAATTACTTACGTGAACTTGCAATATACTTGAAAAACTTTGCATATTTGTGAATTTTGGTATGGATTCACAAGGATGCTTGTGAATATGCATTTGGAAATAGTGAAATTGATTTTTTTTTAATGAGTAAATTGGGGTTTTGGTTTCCATTGGGAGTGTGAATTTTGGTATGGATTCACAAGGATGCTTGTGAATATACATATGGAAATAGTCAAAATGATTTTGTTTTTATGATTAAATTGGTGTTTTGGTTTCCATTGGGCATGTAAATTCCTTTATGGGAATATTGGTGTAGGGGTCGGACCAAAACCAACCCAACCATCACCTCCAGGATTTTTAGCTTCCTACGCTTGGCAAGATCTCCAAATTTAGCTTTAAACGCCAAATTCCACACTAAACTTGCCTTCCCACAATTTTCCTTCCGCCTCCGCCTTTCCGCAACAGGCGTTCCAAAACCTTGTTTCCACATCCGCCTTATTGCATGCGGGATGTGGGATGCAGGATCTTTGTTTTCCCAAATGCTTCTTCTGCACTTTCCTCTCCGCAATTCCTACTCTGCAACTTGGATTGCAGGATGTGGGATCGCAAACACCCTCAAACACCCTCTTGGATTGCGGTATGCAAGATTTCTACAACAACCTTCCCACAAGCGGGTTACGGGATGTGAGATGTGGGATGCCAACTCCCCAAAGTTGCACCTTTGTAACTTTTCGCCTGCAATTCTTTCCCCGCAATATTTTTCGACCATTAGATCTTTTTGTTGCGGCCTTCACCACAGCCATCGATTTTCATTTTTATGTAGATCACCCAAACCTTGGTGGATCCATTATATCCCTCACAACTCGAGTTGCATATTCCTCCTAGATCATTAGATCTACATCTACAGGTCTAATCTCCACCGTCCGTTTTCTGCAAAAACTCATTAAGTCAGAAAACATGTGTTCTGCGTGGATTTTATCAAAGAATTATTCAATCTAGCTTTCAACCCCTTTGATCCATTAGTATAGTCCTCCTATGCATGCATCTACCCTATCCTTCAACAATTCCAACAAAATCCAACTCTTAAACCAACAATTGCAGAGAAATCTACAAATATTCATGAAAACACCGAAATCGCTCGACACAGCTATGCTACTCAAATTAATGCATACATCTAGACTAACAGCACTCATAACACATGGCTAACTTCTATTAGGGAAATAAAAGCAAATACACAGAACTCTTGGCCCTCTTTCAGCCTCTTCAAATATTTATAATTCAGTACAGACATAGGTATGGCCGCCTCTCTGAAAAACGCAGTTTTCTTCTGAAATATGGAACCCTTTCAACCTTTACAACCTATCTATTTAATATACTCTTCTACCCCTCTATTGAGTCGGTCCTGTAACAAATTTACAAAGCATGATGTAAAAATGTCTATGTTTAGACAAGCGGTTCAGCGGCTGATCTCCACGCATGGGAGTCACAACTCACCATTATTCCTACAGCTCTAACAGCCTATGACTAAGTAGAATGACTCATCATTATCTAGAATATTCATAAAAACATAGGTTATTTACAATGTAATATTCTAGGGACTATTAAATCAAAATGTGTAGACCCCTTCCTAGGCCTGATCTAGCATTGAACTTGGAATTTGAAATGGAGAGCAGGATGCTCATGCATCAAACTCACTAGGAAAAATAAATATGACCTCTAGGTCATAGTCTTCCAGCTGTAATATACCTGGATCCCAAACTTTGTTTTATAGTTGTTGTTGTTCATTAATCCTGTAATGAACTTCCCAGCCTTCCATAGTCATCCAAATAACTACATGTACCTCATCATTACCATTCCCCTTACATCTCTGCATGAGGTACCATAACTCATCTATCTCCTCATCCAGTCTGTTTCTTTGCTAAAATTTTCCTGTTTGGATGTCATCCTCCATTGCGACCTTCATTTGCTCAGAAGTATAAACAAATTCCAAAGCCTTCCTCCATTTCTGCAATACAATAATGTCATTGTCGTACCTTTCAACATCTTCAACCCATTCTTGAGCTACCATATTGTCTCTCAAGACAATTTATTCCTCTGCATTTTCCTTTAGCAAATGAAAGGAAAATTTACTGCCATTGGGAAACCATGCTTCATCATTCAGCATCCCAACTATCCATTTGCAGAATACCTGTAACAAAGTCAACAATTAGATATGTAAAATATAGACATTCCATATGTCCATGATTTTACATTCATCTTCATGCTCTTCAAACTATTGGACAATGTTCATCAACTGTCCTTTTGTTCCACCTGTGTAACCTAATGTTAAACACATAAATATCAGTTTGAAAAAGATAAGGAACTTCATCCTCAACTGATGCCTTGTCCTCCATCTTTTCATGCTGCACTATTTCTTCAAAATAGTCTTTGAGATCCTCAGTAGACCTCACTTCAACATACTCTTCTCCCATCTCATACTGATATGAACACCTTTCCAGGTCCAAGAGTTTAACAAAAAACTCTATATCAGCATCCTCTTTCTCTTCTTCAAGGTACACACCTTGCTCAGGTTCACACATCACGTGAAATTCGTCATGCTTAGCTATCCTGAGTCTTTCTTCTTTGTTCACCCAAACAATATGCTTGTGCTTGAGATACCTAGCACATAACCTCTTTACAGCCCATTGCACCTTCTTCTTCAAACTCCATACATAATACCGACCTCCTATAGCTTCCTCATGCAAAAATTCAGTCACTTTACTAAGCCTCTTCTTCAGCTCAGTAACCTCTCTGTAAAATTTTCTTTGACTCATCCTCTTGACACCATTTTCTCTCGCATATTCCCTTGTTCTATTGTGGCTTCCTCTTGAACCCTTTAGATGACTTTCAGTAGCCACCTTCCATACCATCTACATGAGTTTTCCCATACTCATGATGAACTGCAAACAAGCCTACCCTCTCAACACCTCATCAAGATTCCTCCTACTTGACTATTGGCATTTTCTTTGTTCTCACACAGAACCTTTGAGCACTCCCTATGCTCTCTACAGGCTTTGAGCTTTGCATTCATTTCCTACAGCACTTTGTTGTGAGGGTTCCCATACCACAATATCATTTTCATTCCTCTATTCAGAAATCAGCATTCTGAACCCAAATTACAAATTAATATTGCAAGATTCCTCTCCATAGTGTGCAAATATTTGTGCACCTGCTTTGATACCAAAAATTGTGTAGGGGTTCGGACTAAAACCAACCCAACTAGCACATCTAGGATCTTCATCTTCCTACACTTGGCAGGATCTCCAAATTTAGCTTTAAACGCCAAATTCCACACTAAAATTTCCTTTCGCCTCTGCCTTTCTACAATAGGCATTCCGCAACCCCATTTACGCATCTTCCTTTTTGCATGCGGGATCTCCATTTTCCCAAATGCGTCTTCTGCACTTTCCTCCTCCGCAAATTGGATTGCGGGATCTCAAATGCCCAACATTGCATTTCGCAACCCTCTTTCCATAATGACCTTCCCGCAAGTGGGTTGCAGAATGCGGGATGCAGGATGCCAACTTCCCAAAGTTGCACCTCCATAAATTTATGCCCGCAATATTTTCCTACTATTAGATCTTTTTGCTGTGGGCTTCACCACAGCCGTTGATTTTCCTTTTTATGCATATTTCCCAAACCTTGGCAGACCCGTTATCTCCCTCGCAACTCCAGTTGCAGATTCCTCTAGACCATCAGATCTACATCTGTGGGTCCAATCTCCATCGTCCATTTTCTGTAAAAATGCGTTAAGTCAAAAAACTTGTGTTCTACGTGGATTTGATCAAAAAATTGATCAGTCCGGCTTTCAACCCCTTCGATCCATTATTCTAGTCCTTCTATGCATGCATCTACCCTATCCTTCAACGATTCCAACAAAATCCAACTCTTCAACCAACATTGCAGAGAAATCTACAAATATTCATGAAAACGCTGAAATCTCTCTACATTGCTACGTTGCTCAAATTAATGCATACATCTAGACTAACAACACTCGAAACACATGGATAACATCTATTAGGGAAATAAAATAAAATACACACAACTCTTGGCCCTCTTTTAGCCTCCTCAAATATTTACAAGTCGATACAGACATAGGTATGGCCCCCTCTCTGCAAAACACAGTTTTCTTCTAAAAGATGGAACCCTTTCAACCTTTACAACCTAGCTATTTAATCTACTCTGCTACCCCTCTACTGAGTCGGTCTTGTAATAAATTTACAAAGCATGATGTAAAAATGTCTATGTCTAAACAAACGATTCAGCGACTAATCTCCACAGAGAGAGTCACGACTCGCTATTATTCCTACAGCTCTAACAGCCTATGACTAAGCATAATGACTCATCACTATCTAGAATATTCGTAAAAAATAGGTTATTTACAATGTAATAGTCTAGGGACTATTAAATAAAAATGTGTAGACCCCCTCCTAGTCCTTATCTAGCATTGAACTTGGAATTTGAAACGGAGAGCAAGATGCTCTTGCATCACATATAAATTAAAAAAAAAATTGGTTTTAATTCAAATTAGGGAAGATAAATTAATGAATTTAGGGAAATTATCATGAGAGGATTTGAATAAAATATCTCACAAGGAAGAGATTGATCCCAAGGTGGAGTTTGTTTCCCTTTTCTCACCCAAAACATGTTCTACCTAGCTCGTTATACTCCACCCAAACTCATTTCAATGCGTCGTTGTGGCGAAAATGATGGGCTTGACCTGTTTTAACCAAAAAAATAGGTTTTACTAAACATAAGGATGATTTTGTTAGCTAAAACGGGGGCATGATTTTGTTCACTACAACAGGAACGTGATTTGTTCACTATCCTAAATGGGATGCATGTTGGCAGCCTTGGAAATAGGTTTGGCAGGGTCAAGATTACTTGAGATGATTTCTATTTTATGGATCAAGAGTGATTGACTTCACTCTACCATTGCATCTAAAAGTTCCCTCAACTTTGTGCACTCACCCTCTATGTGTAATAAATATTATTCTGGTGTATATTTTTTGGTTTATTAAAAGAAAAGAAAAATTACAATAAACCTTGGCATTGCATTGAATATTTTTATTAATATTTAAAGTATGATACAATATCAATGGATACTATCACCCACGAGAAGATATACAATTCAAATTCATATATATACATGCGCGCGCGCACACACACACACATATATAGAAAGATCAAGAGGTAATATTATTTAACAATTTTATCATATTATCTATGATAACTATAGTATCCACATCTTGAGTTAGGATATAAGTGAGAAACTAAGCAAAGAGCTAGGAAATAATTGAGAAACCAAGCTTAAAGAGTTTAATTTTTATTTTATTTTTATATTTTCAATGTTGAATATTGGAGTCATTACACAATACAAATTATGTTAGTCTTAGTGAATGTTAATCATCATCATCATAAAAAAATTGTAAACATGAATGGTTTTTTTCAAGTAAAGTATTTCAGGGTATTACTCTTGCTTTCATAATTATTTTAAGGTGTAAATGTTTGTATATTAATTGCTACAAATTTATTTTTAATAATTTTTAGTTTATGGTCATTTCATCTAGGCTTTCATTATCATGACTTTGGTTAGGAGTAACCTACTTACCCGACCATTTGCACCGATCAGACGACCGGCAACATCGGATGTGACTGCTCACGCGAGCCAGGTCGTCCAATCGGTGCAAATGGTCGAGTAAGTAGATTACTCCCTTTGGTTATCATGTCCATATGATGTTATTCATAGAAATGCTTATGTTCCTTTTATTCCACAACCTAGTTTTATGCTTTTTAAAGTCAATTTCTATATAACACTCTGTTTACCTTAAATATTCTAATAAGATTCCATTATTTAACCTTTGTACTATAATACTTAACAACAATAACATTTGACTATCATTAATAATGATTTCCTTTTTTTCATGTATTGAAAATTCTATATTACGTAACAACAATAACATTTTACTATCAATAAACATGTTTTCCTTTTTTACCTATATTTAAAATTCTATATTTAATATCTATATTATGAAAATTTGTTCTCAATATAGGATTTTTACATAGAGATCTAACATAGTGATTTTAAATAGAATTTGTTTTCATCTTTACTTTCATAAACCTATTAAGTTTGTGATTAAATTTTTGTGTTATAAATAAACTCTATAATTGATTAATATTGTTAATATGTACACCAAAACTTGTTTCTGTCACCGCTTAGCTCATTTAATGTCTAGGGTGCTTATCCTTTAAGTTGCACTATGAACAAGAAATTGTTGCAATAGTTATTTTATTAGAACATTAATTTTTTATTTTTTTTTTCATAGAAAAATATCTTATATATAATATAAAAAGGTATTTACAGGATATTTACCAAAAGTTTACTTGTCTCCCTCTGTCACATTACAGAATTATCTATATCATCCCATCAATTACTACTGCCACCCATAATCTAAAATCCCCTATTGTTCACAAAATGACCCCACAAGTATCTATCCAAGTGTATTATGTAATTGTCCTTTACATAATTCACCCCAAGATAAATTACTCCACTATGGATCATAAGATGTATCAATCTTATGCATCCAAACAGATAATCTACTATACTAAAACGAGCCAAAAAAAGAAAAATTAGATGGGTCCATCCCATCCCCCCGGGCCACCAGAAAATGACCAATCGGCCCCTGTAAAGCCAGCTTCGACAATCTATCAGCGTCACTATTGACCTCCCTGTAAATATGCTGAATGTGTATCTCCTGGAATAGTCTCCTCAGCTGAAGAATACGATCCATCCAGTTGAATAGATGGATGACTTCCAAATGAATTTTATTCTGAAACCATTCCACGATGATCCGGGAGTCACCTGCAAGTTGAATAGTATCAATACCCAAATTCCGAGCCAAGTGTAGAATACTCCATAAAGCCAGTAACTCTGCCCGCGTATTTGTGCCAGATCCACAATTCCATTTGATATTGAATCTGCCCAATCGAGGTGCAATGAGAATTGCCCCTACTCCACACCTAGTGCCACCCCCCTGCGAGGCACCATCAAAAAAGCCTATCGCCATATCATTGGTAAATACAGGTTGTAGTATATTACGAGACTATCGCTGCCGATAATTGATAGGCCTCTCCTCCCAAACAATCCGTACCTTGTTGACAATCTGTAGAGGAGTAGTGTTAATATGCCGAAATATATAAGAGTTCCGTGCCAGCCAAATAAAACTGCAAACATAAAAAGGTATAGTTCTCAGCTCCCAGCCACCCGAAAACCAGTTTTCAAAAGCCTGAACGATATGTTCTCCATGCCAGCAATAATCATAACCAAAATGCATGCCAATAAGTTCCCACACCCGAACA
>LPNX010116815.1:366316-402031 GCA_001517045.1 Pseudotsuga menziesii
CCACTGAGCCCCCTCCAAACAATAAGATATCATCTACAAATAAAAGATGGGTAATATAAATATGAGATGCCACCTCAATACCCTTGATGTCTCCATGATCAGATAGTTCCTTCATCATCCTACTTAATCCCTCCGCAATAAGGAGAAAAAGTAAAGGTGACAATGGGCACCCCTGACGTAAACCCCTGGAGGTCATCTCTTTTAATTTTATGGTGCTCATATGCATTTGTAACAACACCTTTTGGCAAAATTGGAGTTGTTATGTAAAAAATGAACATTTAATGATTTTGATGACTTGGATGGAATTTCTTTTGATTCCAAAGAATGGAGGTTACGATACAATTATCATAAAGTTGTTTTGAAAAGTCTATGAACCGTAAACAATGATTGTTTATGAAGTATCTTTTATTTGATGCTGGAATTTCTGAAAAGAATCATTTGGAAAGAAGCCATTTTTGGATATGCTCATGAATGTACTTTCATGAAAGCATATAATAAATGTAATCTTTTTCAAAAAATAAAGGAAATGAAGTTTGTATGTGGAAAACAACATCTTTGGTTATGTAATTCCATTGCATTGAACACTGAAAACGGCCTTGTATTGAATTCTTTCCTTTACTTTGGATTCTCTTTTCCAATAGCATTGATTAAAGAGTGAATTAAATCATTGCAATCAATATCATTGAAATCCTCCTCAATTTGAGGTACATAGTGCAAGAAATCGTCCATTCTCAACATGACATGGTCGTGAGCATTCAACGTAGTTTCACTTATATATCCATCACAAAAAAGGCATGAACTACATTCTCTTGATTAATATCGTATATTTGTATTGAGTTTTTTTTTTAACAGTGAAAAGCTATTATGTAGTAGTTTATGGATTAATACTATGTAAAAGTTTAGAAATTCTCAATGTTTTGGGTGGATATTCCACTTATTATCAAGGGAATTAAAAAAAATTAAAAAATGTTAGAAAATAATAAATGGAAAATGAAAAAAATTTACTATTAAAAAATTTGATTAGAAAATGAAACATAGAAATGGTTAAATTGAAAATTATAAATAAATATAAATAAATGACTTTTTATTATTAAAACTAAAATTAAATTTTGAGAAAAGTCAAGTGAATAGAAATGAAATAAACAAAGTAACCATTACAATAACTACTAGTAATGAAAAGTGGGAGAGTGAAAATGATAGTTAAGATTGGCATTTGAATAAACAAGAGTTGCTTGCACCATAGTCCATGCCTTTTAAAAATGAGAGAATTTTAAAATCTTTATTTTAGAAAATAAAATGTTTGATAAATAAAATATAAATATTTTTTTAGTAAATTAATTATAATATATAGAATATTACAAAATTTTAAAATTTAATCCGAATTGTTAAAATTACAAATGAGGTATTGAGATTGCATAATTTTGGTGCAATATAGGTATGTGACAAACTTGGCACTGAAAAGAAAGCATTATTAATAGTTAATGGTTTTGGTTTTTAGTTTCTTAGTATAAGTTAAAATTGTTTGGGTTGTGGATTATATCATACCATTTACATGTGGAAAATTCAATTACAAATTATTCAAAACCAACCAACTACTTGAGTGTGAAAAGGCTTTATAGATTTAGGTAAATAGCCTCTCAATTGATATTGACTTACTACTCCAGAAAGGGGTAAGGATAAGATTCAACTTCCATAGTGAGGAAATCATGCTAATGATTTTACAAAACATAAGGATTTACCGCTTTAGGTAAATAGGTGACTAACATACTATTCCAAAAAGGGCTAAGGATAACATTCAACTTCCATTAAGATGAAAGTTGTCTAATGATTTTGCAAAATATTTTTCATGCTTAGTAAAATAGAAACTAATAATTAGAAAATAATGAATATGCCATGACAAACAATTTTGATTATCACATAAATAGCAAGAACTATTCATAACATTTTTTTGGTTTGGATATTTTCATTCTTTGAAATATGGCTTGATTTTTCTTTTGTTGTAATTGTTTACCATAATTTATAAGGGTTATGTTCAAAGTACAATATAAAATTTATTTATTATAAATTAATTTTAATTTTCAAAAATTAAAATCATTAATTTTTTTAGCGATACAAACGAACCATGAAAGTTTTTCTATGATGCTTGACATAATTTCAAATTAATAAGATATGTAATTTTCAAAAATTTGATTGTACATTTAACTTATGTATTAAGAGTAAAATTTGATGGTTAACATAATAATAAAAGTATCAAATTAATTTGTTGTTTGGAAATTCACACCATACATACACATAAATGAGAAATAACAAACATAAATTTAAAAACTATTTATTTTAAAAAATAATAATAAATCAATAAATCTAAGGTTTAATTTAAATAATAATAATAAATTAATAAATTTAAGGTTTAATTTTTTTTATTTTTTTTAGTACAATCACAAATAATACACAAGGACTAATAATTTTAAGTATTACTTTGTTTCTATTTAAATGAAGAATATATCAAAACAAGAGCCACAAGTGGCCATTCTCGTGACCAAAACAAATGGGAAATACAAGATGAACGAAACAGGCATGGGTGCAAATGCAATGACTTTGATTTCGCATTAGCCATTTGGACTTACAAAGATTACCGAGGAACTAGGTCACTCTAAATACATTTATGACTATATGCTATATTTATAGCAATCAACAATGGTAACATGTCAATTATTTATGCAAAGACAATTATGACAAGTATTAGTGCAATTGATAAAATATGAACAAATTAGAAGGAAAAGAAAAGTAAAAATCCTATGGATAAGTATATATGTTTCTTTTTAATATATGTAATCAAATTTTTTTATGAAAACTATTTTCTATTTTCATGAGAACTATATAAGACTTTTAGAACAAGAGAGAAATATATCATGCCATATAGAATGCATAAAAAGCAAGTTATGTGTGCAATGGAAATGAAAGAAAAATTATTAGTGCAATTGATAATGTTTGAGAAAAATTGATACAAAAAGCCTTGGACAAGTGATATAAATGACTATGTACATGGCCAATTACCCTGTATTGACCAAACAATCTATGAAGAGGTAAAGGAAAAGATAAATGGTGATGGATTCCTACAATAATGGCTAGTAAAAAGCTTGGTTAAAGTGCATTGATTTAGTCTCTTCTACTTCCTTGAATTCTCTCACCTCCTTTCCTTCATTGACAAGGCTAGATGAGAATAGGAAGAAGTGATCTTCATGTGTTCTGAGAAAAAGGCTAGTATAAGATTCCCATAAATCAATGGATCAATAGTGCAACACCTAGTGGTTCATTTTATAGTTTTTTTTGTGAGAAAGCTTGAGGAATCTTCTATTGACATAGATTTACTTTGAACAAACGGATAATTTGAAGCATACTAATGATAAGAGAAGTTTCCTTATTTAAAACAAAGGGCTAGTTACAAGCATTCTAATGATATTATCGATTCTAGAGGAATTTTGGATCCCATAGTTGCTTTAAATTTTCATGTGCATTAATTAGGAAAGCACATTCATTGATTGTTGTGGGTAATCTTGAAATTGCAAAAAAAAATTGTTTTTTTCTAGCAATAGAATAGTTTTTGGGGGATTTTTTGCGCTACGAGTGGACTTAATGAGACTTCCCTAAGCCGATCATTTTCATTTATCAAAGTTGTGAATCCTAGATGGAGAATGGCTCAAAAGTATTGGAGATAACAAGTTCGCAATTGGATAGTGAAAATGAACTCTAATAATTGAAAAGATACACATGCCTAACATAATTGAAATGGTATTGCCCATCTTTTCACTTAAAAAAAAAAAAACTACAGTGACAATTATATTAGTATATTCCAAGTATTGGTCGATAAGCATACTACATATACATTGGCTAAGTATAGGATTCAATATCATTATTTTTAAGGAATATATGTGTTAAGATGTGTTGTGATTATTTTTTTACGTGTACATGTCTTAGTACTAATTTCAAATTTGTGAGATGGATATAGATCAGGTCCACGGTTTAGTAGAATATGCTTGCAAGAATCTAGCATGTGCCTAATGAGTTGCAAAATTTCCAAAGTTAACAAGATTATTGAAAAAAAAAATGCTTGCTATTAGTTACGCTACAAACCAACAAATTTTATATGCATTTACAAGATCACTACATTGAGTAACCTGATATTTCTTAGAATGATCTCTAGTATGTCCATGTGTAAGGAATGATAATTGTCAGCAATATACACATCAATAAAAGCACTAGAGAACTGCAAAAAGCAATAGAGATTGTTAAAGTATACATGTCCTTAATTTGCAAGTATGTTTCACATAAGAGATATATACTTTGCGAGTATATTGTACAACACACTATATCCTTTTGATATGCAAATTCAATCTTTTAACAATTTGCACATATCTTGGACAAAGCACGAGAAGTTGTTGTTTCAGTTCTATCATTCAAGAACTAGTCATAATATGATGGTTGGAAAAATGGTTTCTAGAAGCCATGCTCTAAGGAAAGTAATTAAAAAAATTGATGTTGGATCACAACTTATCAAAAATAAATAATTATTATGTTTTTCTTATTTTAATTTTTTGCACATAAAAAAAAATTACTCCTCAAAAAATTGGATCCCTTTCAATGCTTAATAGTTATGTATTTAAGATGGATATAAGCTTATTTGTAAGTTACAATAATGTAACAATAGTTGTATGTACAAGGACGTGTTAAAAGTGGATTTGGATAAACTCAAATAAGTTTATATGTAGATAACATCAATGCGAATATTCACATGTAATATAAAGCAAGTTAACATTTATTTAAGTTTAAAAAGAGAACTTATTCTAATATACACAATAGATATACACAATTAATAAGAATATATAATAAAATATAATAATCCATGTGAATATACTAAGTTTGATTTGTCTTAATTACAAAATAATAATTAAGAAACTTCTAAAAGAAAAAGATACTCTAAGAAATTTCTAAATTTATAGAAAAAATATATCAATGTGTACTATACATAAAAATATATAATAAAATAAATTAGTCTATATAACTATTTTATGTTAAACAATATATCTAATAAAAATTAATAACAAAAAAAAAGTTTCGAATAGAAAAAGAAGTAAACTACTTAACCGACCATTTGCACCGATCAGACAACCTGGCTCGCGTGAGCGGTCACATCCGACGTTGCCGACCGTCCGATCGGTGCAAATGGTTGGGCAAATAGGTCAATCTATAGAAAAATATATATCATAATCTTTAAATTTCTAGAAAAAAAACATAAATATTTACATTGCATAGTATCTAATAAAATTTAATATTATATACTACCACTAGTTAAAAAAATAAAACTAAATTTAAGAAGACATCCCTTCACATGCAACATAGTCTTAATCCCTTCACATGCAACATAGTCTTAATGCAACATAGTCTTAATGATGACCAACACAAATACCAAGGGAACTAAACAAAAATATATATCATAATAGAAATATTTTATGTTTAACAATGTATCCAATAAAAATTGATAACAAAAAAAGTTTTTAATAGAAAAATAAATATCGTAATCTTTAAATTTCTGAAAAAAATACATAAATATTTACATTCAATAATATCTAATAAAATTTAATATTATATACTACCATTAGTTAAAAAAAAAAAATTAAATTTAAGAAGACATCCCTTCACAGTCAACATAGTCTTAATGATGACCAACACAAATATCAAGGGAACTAAACAAACTTTAAAAAATGTTAGAAAATAATAGATGGAAAATGAAAACACTTACTATTAAGAAAATTTGATTAGAAAATGAGACATGGAAATGGTTAAATTGAAAATTATAAATAAATATGAATAAATGACCTTTTGTTAGTAAAAGGTAAAATTAAATTTTGATAAAAGTTCAAGTGAATAGAAATGAAATAAACAAAGTAATCATTATAATAACTATTAGTAATGAAAAGTGGGTGGGTGAAAATGATAGTTAAGATTGGTATTTGAATAAACAAGAGTTGCTTGCAATGATAGTCCATGCCTTTTAACAATGACTTTTAACAATGAGAGAAATTTAAAATTTTTATTTTAGAAAATAAAATGTTTGATAAATAAAATATAAATATTTTTTTTAGTAAATTAATTACATTATATGAATATTACAAAATTTTAAAATTTAACTCGAATTGTTAAAATTACAAATGAGGTATTGAGATTGCACAATTTTGGTGCAATACGGGTATGTGACAAACTTTTTTTTTTAAGTAAGTTGAACATATCTATTAAAATACAAAAAAGTTAGAGAGTAGGGATATACACGAGGTCTTTGGATCATGACCCCCAACAAGACAGAGACTAGGCTTGTTAAGGCCTGTCCCATTTGAAAAAAACAAGATATGGTGCGTTACATTCTTGAAGAAAAGGCTTCCCCACTGAAGATCACCCAAAATAGAACTTTGGCCAATTTAACTAACCTCTCAAGAGCTTAACAGATAACCAATGAGAACTAGACTAAACCAAAAGAAACAGCCTCGACACTGGTAGCAAGCAGAAATTATCAGAAAACCAAAGAGACACGAGTCCCCACTGGAGAGTCCCACTCGAGCTTCAGGCCTCCCTGTGGGGGGCTTAGAACTAATCCTCACGGAGGGACGACATGGCATTTGCAGGTGAATTCACTAGGGTGTTCCCTGGGATGGTGGAGTTGGGACCAGGGCTGACCAACAAATTCTGAGCTATCTGCTCCAAGAGTCGAAACCCCGCTGCACTCTCCTGCTGACCACGTCAAATTGTATCCAAAGCGTCACGGATGCCTTGGGAAATATGAATTTTCTCCTGAATGTCCCAGGCGCGCAGGATGCGCGCAGTCCAGAAGGGGTTGGGTAGCAGAGGGAAGCCCATCATGGCCTCAAACTCGTGGATGAGGTCGATTTCCATAATGGTGATGAAGACCTCAATGGCTGTGGGTGTTTCCACCATGTATTGGTCACCCCAATTGAAGGGAGCAGCGACCAGGACACCTCCATTGGGGGGGGTTGAGTCATCCGCATCACTGGGGGAAGCACCACTGAGGCTTACGCCCCTGTTGGGGCCTCTCGCTCTGGTTTGGGCCCTCCATAACTGCGGCATGATGAAAGTACACAGGCGGCCACTGGGCAGAAGCAGAAGCATAAACAGAGCCTTGTTGGAGGCCTTGCATTCCTTTGAATCCAAATAAATAGGACCTTCCTCCGCCGAAATATCCCTACCATAGACATTCCCCTTAACTCTTTGTGTGCTCGCCATAATTCTCTACCACTCCCCACACTCGATCAGATATCTCACCGTGTGCGACTGATTCACCACCTTAGGTTTTGCAGGGGAAAATGATACGGGCCTCCACCATATTTATTGTTCCATCCACTTCAAACGTGAGCACAGTACCTGCTTGTCTTTCCCTCTTCACTTCCCATGGATCAGGCATCAAAGAGCCCACATCCTTGACTCGAACTAACCTTTCGCAGCCTCCACGTGAGTCATACTGTAGCCGCATTTTCAGGCATGCATTACCGCGTGTTTAGGCTCGCCGCACCTGGCAATCAGAGACTTTCTCGGCTTGCCGTGTTTGCCATCATAACATCCGCAGGCTTGCTCCCTGGTGTCGGCATGCTGTCTATTTTCCTTCCCTTTAATGTTTGGTGCCATCTGTCGCTCGCATGCAGCGTGTGGTATGTGTTTCCACTGCCCACCACATCATCTTCCGCCAACTTTGAGCACCGACGCCAGATTTGTTGGGGTTTTCAACTGTCCTCGCCTTCCTCTGCATGGAAAGACAGACTTCTCTCCATCCCTACGTCCGCTGTGACATCTTCCACCTTGTTACTTTCTCGTTTTACATGCGACAGGGAAATGGCTTCCTCGCCTGTGAGGATTTTCCTGAGGACGCTTAACCTACCCTTCCATCTCCAATTGTTTGAGACTTGGGTCATTAAGGCTCCCGATTGAAGCCTGCAAGCTAGGTTGATGATGATCAGAGAGTCCCCCTCCATGACCAGAGGTGTTTTCCCAATTTTCACTCCCCATTTCAAGCCATTGATCAGACCTTCAAGCTCGGCCATGTTGTTCGTGTTGATTCCTATAGAACCCCAAAACAAACTAATGATATCGCCCTTCGAATTCCTGATAGCGCCACCATATCTGGCGGGCCCTGGGTTACATTTGGCCAATCCATCCACATTGAGCTTAAAAGGCCCAACTGGAGGAGCATGCCAAGAGTTCATCCTAGATACAGGCATAGGAATTGAGCAAGCTATCGAGTTGTTGGGAGGTAATTCCCCAATCCCTAAATCATACTGCATCATTCTCTCATTTGCTTCAGTAGAAAATTCCTCCTGCGTCCATTATTGCAGAGAGATGGTTTCTTTCAGGTGAGCTTCTATAGAATTCCATATCTCCTCTTGTTTTCTAGCTTTGTTCTCAAAGGTCTGTTTTTTTTGGGTTTTCCAAATTTCCGATAGGGTAAAACCTGGAAAAAGTTCCCAAAGGCGGTTCACAATTTTGTTTTTAAAACTGTTAATAGGCTAGTCAGCTATATTGATGTTCGATCACCCCCTATGCCAGCATTTTTTCCTGAATATTATCGCCCCTTTCTCCCACAAGGAGTCTACGACTCTACATTCGTCTATCAGGTGATTTATGGACTCGTTATTCTCTTCGCACATGCAACACCGAGATGGACCGTAGAATCCCCTAATCTACAATTTATCCAAAATTAGGATGTGACATTTAATAACCAGCCAATAGAAGACAGAGACCTTGGGCCACTAGCCACCAGTCCAAAATTTTCCCCACTTGGCGTCTGGTACTAGGTTCTGAGTTCCTATTAGCAGTCCTAGGGATTCTTTGGGGTTAAAGGTTCCTGAATTGGTGTAACCCCATCTTAGCTTATATGGGTCCCCATTCTTGGTTATTCTTCTATCGTAGAGCTCCGCCAAAAAGTCTTCGATATCCTCCTCAGGAGCTTTTTCTTGCCACCAACTTCTTTCCTTCCACCTCCTGAAAATTTGGTCTTCGTTGCCATTGTCCCAGAACTCCGCCACCTTTTCAAGGGAGTTATTCTAGAGAAAGGTGCAAGGCAATGGGGCACCTTCCCCACAAGAGATCATTGGTTCCTGGTTCAGTGCTTCACTTGCAAATCTATCATTTTGTCCATTCCGAACTTCCCAAAAGCTATGCTTTTGGATGAAGCCCCTATTTTCCTGGGCAGTATTCCAAATGCTGGAGCTTGGGAGGTTTTATCCAAATCGAACCAGGGATTGCTGGGGCCATTGGGACGCATACTTCAGATGCCACAGTTTGGCCAATGGTTCATCCTCATAATTCACCCATCTCCACCAATTTTTTGCACTCATAACTTTATTGTTATCAAGAGGGTCTTTGAGCCTCAATCCCCCCACATTTTTCGGGGTGCAAATGGTTTGCTAGTCCACAAGGGGCCATTTTCTATTGCCTTCCTTTCCTCCTCATAGGAAATTCCTTTGAATATTTATGATTTGCTTGATGATGGATTTCGGGGTTGCCAGCACTGAGAAGAGATAAATGGGCATAGCCTGAAGAACAGATTTTACGAGGATTAGTCTGCTTGGGAAATTGAGGGCTCTGAAAGTCCATAGAATGAGATTTTTGTTAATTTTGTCCACTAGTTCTTTCCAGGATATTTGTTTGATAGTCGATCTTGCCATAGGCGCTCCGAGATACTTTGATGGGAGGCTACCTTCCGAAAACTCCAAGATTCTAAGAATATTTCTCTTGGTGATCCTAGGAGTATTGAAGAAGTAGGTCTGGGATTTTTCCTTGTTGATTTCTAGGCCGATAGCTTCTAGAAAGGTGTTCAAACATTATTTAATTCCCCTAGATTCATGCACCGAGGAGGGGCCCATCAGCATGTTATCGTCCACAAACTGTTGATGGGTCTGTGGGTCCATCCTGTCTATTAGGGATAATCCTTGAATTTTGTTCGTTGCTCTCCTATTCTTGAGCATCCTTCCTAGCCCTTCCACCACAATTATTAAGAGGAAGGGAGATAGGGGATCCCCCTATCTAATACCTCGAGATGCGTTGAAGGGACTCAAGGGGGATCCATTAACCAAGATTGAGAAAAAGGTAGAGGAGACCATATTCATGATCTAGTTAGTCCATTCCTTCGCAAACCCAAAAGCTTTCAGAATACCTGCCAAGAATTGCCAATTCAATTTATCATAAGCTTTGGAGAGGTCAAGTTTCAAGAGCATACCTGGGGTCCTTGTAGATTTGAGGGAATGGATAGTTTCATGGACCAGAATAATACCATCCAAGATTTGTCTTCCTTCCACAAACCCTGCTTATTTCGGAGAAATAATAAGAGGTAGGAGAGGTTTAAGATGATTAGCAATTACCTTGGAAATGATTTTGTAGATAATGTTACACATGGCGATCGATCTTAGTTTGCTTGGGTCCTCTGTTCCACTTTCTTTTGGAATGAGAGTTAAGAAAGTCGAGTTGAGAGCTTTGAGAACACTCTCAGATTTCTTGGAGTGCTCCACCAGGGCCCAAATTTCTTCTTTCAGCCAATCCCAGCCAGCGTGGAAGAAGTTTGTGGTAAAACCATCCGGGCTTGGTGCTTTATCTTTAGCCATTTATTTAAAAACATTTTCTACCTCCACCATCTCAATGGATTTTCCAATTATTTTGTTATGATCCTCTATGATTATCTTGGGAATGTGACTTAACACCTCTCTTTGGGATTCCTCCCTATATCTATTTGGTTCCTGTAGGAGCTTGGCGAAATAAGAGTTCAGGGTGGTCTCCAGCTCTTCTTGGGATTCGGCAATGCTCCCATCCTCCTTCTTCAATCTATCCATCATGTTCCCCTGTTTGTATTGAATGGACGCTTTGTGGAAAAAACTAGTATTTCGTTCTCCTTCTTGAAGCCATTTAATTCTAGACTTTTGGTTCCAATAGACTTCCTCTTGTTCTCTGTGATTGAAGTCCTGCAACAAGGCCTTTTCCTGAAGCCTTAGTTCTTCTGAGTAGCCATTGATCATTACTTGAGATTGGTGTTGCTTAATTTTGATCTCTAAGGTCTGTATTTTGTGGAAAATGTTTTCGAATGACTCCTTATTCCATTTGTTGATGTGGCCTTTAAGGAATTTAAGTTTTTGTTGAAATTTATACATACGGGTGCCTCTGATAGGAGGGGAGCTATCCCACCATTCCTTGAGTTTCTCATGGAAGTCAGGTTGGAGGAGCCAGAATTTCTCGAATCTGAATGGTCTGCGAGGGTTGACTCTGACATTTCCCATTCCAGACTTATGGGCCATTGGTCCGACCCTGCCACTGGCATAACCACCGCTTTGAGGTTACCACCAACCATCATGACCGACTCTAAAAGCAGGAATCTATCAAGTCTGTAAGCTATCCCTTTGTCTCTCGTCTGCTTATTGTTCCAGGTGAATATGCCATTGGAAGTTCTGATATCAATCAGGTCCAGATCATTAATAGTATTATTAAAAAGGGTACTTGCAGTGTTTAGATTTTGAATACCTCCTTTTTTTCGTCGAGGTTCCTGATCAGGTTAAAGTCACCTCCTATAATCCAAGCTTTGTCCTTAACTAGGGATTTTAAGTCAGAGAGCGACTCCAAAAATGCAGGTTTCTATTCAGCCCTCGGGGGACCGTAAACATTGGAAATGACTCCTCTTATTCTGGTACCAAGAATGTGGAAATTTGCTGAGAGAGTGCATGGGGTGGTAAGGAAGCCCGATAAATGCACCTCATGGGGGTTCCAAAGGATTCCCAGACCTCCTGCCACCCCTCTAGAATCTACTGCAATCGATTTGCACCCGTTCCACACTTTTCGAGCTATACTTGCAAGTTCTTCTCCCGAGCATTTTGTTTCCTGCAGGAAGATTATCCCTGATTTGTCTCTTTCAATCCTTCTTTTAATAAGACGATTTTTAAGAGCATTTTTACAGCCTCTGATATTGGAAGTTGTAATATGCATCAAGAAGGGGTTAATTAGAGGGATAAAGGGCTGCATCTATTGTTGGATACTGCCCTGAAGCCACCAGTTGTTCACCTATTTCTCTGATTCGTTGGACATTGTTAGGTCTTCCCCTTTTATCTTTCTTCAGATTTTTCTTACCTTCGGTGACTTTGAGGGATTCAACCACTACCTCGAGGGAGCTTGAATTTTTAGCTTGAATGATGGATTTCTCTAGAAGGGAAACCTACTGAGGGGGGATCTGGGCTAGATCTTTATCTGAATAGGCCACTTCCATTTTGTCAAGATCTAGGTTACCTATTTCCATGTCTTTTGAAATGACTTCCATAGTTCCTGAATCTTTCTTGGTTTCCTCTGATTGAATTTGTAGTAGGGGATCCAGGTTAGTTTTCTTAGTGCCAGGAATTTCTTTTGGGGTTATGTTCTTACCTGTGAGTCGGTTATGTCTTTTGTCTGATCTTCCTGAAGGGTCTCGAACCAGTTCTAGGTCTGCACTCTTTTGTTTACCTCCGGCCCTGAGATCTTCCTCGCTTGCCACTTTTTGTTTTGAATTTTGGTGAACCCCTCCACATCCTGAATTTGTTGATCTTTCTTCCCTCCCGGTCTTTTATTTTTGGGACAGTCTCTGAATAGGTGCCCATGTTTGTGGCATCTTCTACAACGGAATGGGATCTGCTCGTAATCTATGGCCTGAAAACATTCCTCATCTTCCCAAGTTAACTCTATTCCATCCAGAAAATCTCTGGAGATGTCAAGGTAGATACATATTCTTGCATACGATATGTATTTCCTCTCTCTCGTTTGCTCTGAGACTTTGATAAAGTTCCCCAAAGTGTTCCCTATGTCCATCAAGTTTTCTTCCTTCCAGTATTTCGTTGGGAGGGAATACATTCTTATCCATACAGGGGCTATCATCAGATTTTCCTTGTTAGGGTCAAATCTCTCTTTCCATGGCCTTAAGAAGAGGCCCGCGGAATTATATAAGTAGGGACCATTCTCGAATATTTTCGTTATGTCCTCTTCATTGCAGAAAAAAAATGGTGAAGAACCCTTTAGCTCCCAGTTGGAGATCAAAGTGTCCTTGAGGTTTCCATGTTGAGTTGATCCACCATACTAGGGTCTTTTCTGTGGGCCAGATCCCCACAAATTTTCCTATGAGTGCCCTTTCTTTCATGTATTTAATGTCCTCCCTGACTGTTTTGGATTTGATCTGTAGTCTTGGTACAGTATTGGATTTCGGGACACATTATCTTGTCCTTCTTGTACCCTGATTATGTGTTTCTTCCTTTCTAGTTCCGTTGCACCCTTCCCCATCTTTGGGTGAAATCTGAGCATTGACTACTCCTTTTCCTTTGTCATTTTATTTTCCTAAGATAACTGACTCTGCCTCTGCTGAATCATTCCTTCCATGGTCCCTCTCCCCCCAAGGAGGAGCAGGAACCATCTTGAAAGGTTACAACTGGACCGTCACCGACCTTCCTGCGCACCGAGAAACCTATCTCCTACAATCCTCCAAAATTTTCCCTCTCCATGAGAATTGTTGTGTCCTTTGGGGTATGTGACAAACTTGGCACTGAAAAGAAAGCATTATTAATAGTTAATGGTTTTGGTTTTTAGTTTCTTAGTATAAGTTAAAATTGTTTGGGTTGTGGATTATATCATACCATTTACATGTGGAAAATTCAATTACAAATTATTCAAAACCAACCAAGTACTTGAGTGTGAAAAGGCTTTAGAAATTTAGGTATAATGCCTCTCAATAGATATTAACATACTACTCTAGAAAGGGGTAAGGATAAGATTCAACTTCCATTAAGATTAAAGTTGTCTAATGATTTTGCAAAATATTTTTCATGCTTAGTAAAATAGAAACTAATAATTACATAATAATGAATATGCCATGACAAACAATTTTGATTATCACATAAATAGAAAGAACTATTCATAACATTTTTTTGATTTGGATATTTTTCATTCTTTGAAATATGGTTTGATTTTTCTTTTGTTGTAATTTTTTTTGATAATTTATAATGGTTATCTTCAAAGTACAATATAAAATTTATTTATTATAAATTAATTTTAATTTTCAAAAATTAAAATCATTAATTTTTATAGAGATACAAAGGAACCAAGAAAGTTTTTTCTATGGTGCCTGACATAATTTCAAATTAATAAGATATGTAATTTTTAAAAATTTGATTGTCCATTTAACTTATGTATTAAGAGTAGAATTAGATGATTAACATGATAATAAAAGTATCAAATTAATTTACTGTTTGGAAATTCACACCATACAAATAAATGAGAAATAACAAACATAAATTTAAAAACTATTTATTTTTTAAAAATATTAATAAATTAATAAATTTAAGGTTTAGTCTAAAGATAATAATAAATTAATAAATTTAAGGTTTAATCTTTTAAAAAAAATTTAGTACAATCATAAATAATACACAATGAATAATAATTTTAAGTATTACTTTGTTGCTATTTAAATGAAGATTATATCAAAACAAGAGCCACAAGTGGCCATTCTCGTGACCAAAACAAAAGGGAAATACAAGATGAATGAAACAGGCATGGGTGCAAGTGCAATGACTTTGATTTCACATTAGCCATTTGGACTTACAAAGGTTACCGAGGAAGTAGGTCACTCTAAATACATTTATGACTATATGCTATATTTATAACAATAAACAGTGGTAACATGTCAATTATTTATGCAAAGACAATTATGACAAGTATTAGTGCAATTGATAAAATATGAACAAATTAGAAAGAAAAAAAAGTAAAAATTCTATGGATAAGTATATATGTTTCCTTTTAATATCTGTAATCAAATTTTTTTATGAAAACTATTTTCTATTTTCATGAGAACTATATAAGACATTTATAACAAGAGAGAAATATATCATGCCGTATAGAATGCATAAAAATCAAGTTATGTGTGCAATCAAAATGAAAGAAAAATTGTTAGTGCAATTGATAATGTTTGAGAAAAATTGATACAAAAAGTCTTGGACAAGTGATATAAATGACTATGTATGTGGCCAATTACCGTGTATTGACCAAACAATCTAATGGATAGTAAAAAGCTTGGTTAAAGGGCATTGATTTAGTCTCTTCTACTTCCTTGAATGCTCTCACCTCCTTTCCTTGATTGACGAGGCTAGATGAGAATAGGAAGAAGTGATCTTCATGTGTTATGAGAAAAAGACTAGTATAAGATTCCCATAAATCAATGGATCAATAGTGCAACTCCTAGTGGTTCATTTTATAGTTTTTTTTGTGAGAAAGCTTGAGGAATCTTCTATTGACATAGATTTACTTTGAACAAACGGATAATTTAAAGCATACTAATGATAAGAGAAGTCGCTTTATTTAAAACAAAGGGATAGTTACAAGCATTCTAGTGATATTATCAATTCTAGAGGAATTTTGGATCCCATAGTTCCTTTAAATTTTCATGTGCATTAATCAGGAAAGCACATTCATTGATTGTTGTGGGTAATCTTGAAATTGCAAAAAAAAAAATGTTCTTTTCTAGTAGTAGAATAGTTTTTGGGGGATTTTTTTGTGCTACGAGTGGACTTAATGAGACTTTTCCTAAGCCGAGCATTAACATTTATCAGAGTTGTGAATCCTAGATGGATAATGGCTCAAAAGTATTGGAGATAACAAGTTCGCAATTGGATAGTGAAAATGAACTCTAATAACTGAAAAGATACACATACCTAACATAATTGAAATGGTCATAGCCCATATTTTCACTTAAAAAAAAAACTACAGTGCCAAGTATATTAGTATATTCCAAGTATTGGTCAACAAGCATACTACATACACATTAGCTAGGTATAGGATTCAATATGATTATTTTTAAGGAATATATGTGTTAAGATTTGTTTTGATTATTTTTTAGGTGTACATGTCTTAGTACTAATTTCAAATTTGTGAGATGGACATAGATCAGTTTCATGGTTTAGTAGAATATAGTTGCAAGAATCTAGCATGTGCCTAATGAGTTGTAAAATTTTCAAAGTTAACAAGATTATTGAAAAAAATTGCTTGCTATTAGTTACGCTACAAACCAACAAAATTTATATGCATTTACAAGATCACTACATTGAGTAACCTAATAATTCTTAGAATGATCTCTAGTATTTCCATGTGTAAGGAACGATAATTGTCAGCAATGTACACATCAATAAAAGCACTAGAGAATTGCACAAAGCAATAGAAATTGTTAAAGTATACATGTCCTTAATTTGCAAGTATGTTGCACAATAAGATATATATACTTTGCGAGTATATTGCACAACACACTATATCCTCTTGATATGCAAATTCAATCTTTTAACAATTTGCACATATCTTGGACAAAGCACGAGAAGTTGTTGTTCAATTTTTATCATTCAAGAACTAGTCATAATATGATGGTTGACAAAATGGTTTCTAGAAGCCATGCTCTAAGAAAGTAATTAAAAAAATTCATGTTGGCTCACAACTTATCAAAAATAAATAATTATTATTTTTTTCTTATTTTAATTTTTTGCACATAAAAAAAAAATTACTCCTCAAGAAATTGGATCCTTTCAATGCTTAATATTTATGTATTTAAGATGGATCTAAGCTTATTTGTAGGTTACAATAATGTAATAATAGTTGTATGTACAAGGACGTGTTAAAAGTGGATTTGGATAAACTCAAATAAATTTATATGCAAATAACATCAATGTGAATATTCATATATAATATAAAGCAAGATAACATTTATTTAAGTTTAAAAAGAGAACTTATTCTAATATACACAATTCTAAAATTCTAGAAACAATAGATATGTGCAATTAATAAGAATATACAATAAAATATAATAATCCATGTGAATATACTAAGTTTGATTTGTCTTTATTACAAAACAATAATTAAGAAACTTCTAAAAGAAAAAGATACACTAAGAAATTTCTAAATTTATAGAAAAAATATATCAATGTGTACCATACATAAAAAATATATAATAAAATAAAATAGTCTATATAACTATTTTATGTTTAACAATGTATCCAATAAAAATTAATAACAAAAAAAGTTTCTAATAGAAAAATATATATCATAATCTTTAAATTTCTAGAAAAAAATACATAAATATTTACATTACATAATATCTAATAAAATTTAATATTATATACTACCACTAGTGTTACAACTTATTTTACCACACATGGTAGATCACACATTTATGGCCTTCCCTGTCCCTCTGCAGACTCTTTGGACCCGATGGACCATTTTTGTACCTTTGATGTTTCCAAGATCATCCCTAAAAACACCTGTTATTTGCTATACATGACTTTTAAACCCTTTCTCGCATATACACGCAGATATAACCCTTAAACCCATGTACATCGCGATGTGTGCAGAAGGCCAAATATTTTTGGAGTTTTCCTTAATGTGGATCCAAGTCACTTGTCTCTTGGCCTTCCATATGCCCTGAGATCGCTCAGATTTGAACTTCCATTACCGCATTGAAGCACTGTATAAGGAACCCTTTGGATACATTGAAGGGGAGGAATTGAAGAGCAAGAAAACTATAGTCCATCGTTGCCATAGCTTGCTTATACTTGAGTCTGCATCCCTTTATCCCTTGGAGCACTTGGTGTTCTTCCGAGGCTTGCCTTTTCTTATGAGCTTGCTATCGAGAGATGGAGGATTGATGTGGTGGAGGCCCAGGTGGAGGACTTAGTTTCTCTAGTTCACAGACGTGCCGACAGAGGTTGTCATTCATGTAATCTCTGATTTATATTAATAGAAATATCTTTTCATGTCCAATGATGTGCATTTAAATGAATATTGAATCCATGGATGCTTTTAATTTCTTATACACTATTGATTATATATGCTAGAGTAGGTCTAACACCATTATATAGCATGGTTGTCTTGTTTGCTGATTGTTGAGAGAGCAAATTATTAACACAAGTGGGATTAGAAAAGTTCAACGGGTATCTACATCAACCATTCGGAATAAGGTATGTTTCGAGATCCTTTAGTGCTAGATGTTTTATTTATCTTTCATATTGGGAAAGGATTGATTTCTGCGGTTACTCTGTCTGTTGCGGTAGACCCCAAGCCATAGGAAGTTTTTCTGTAAGAGAATTGGTGAACATACTGGGGAGTTCCTAGTCATTTCTTTTTGGGGTTTTGTCGGCATTCAATTTTCTTGAATTGCTTTGATTTCTCTGTTTCTGAGTCAGGTCTGGGGGCATGTTTTCCCAGTAGTGTCTTACAGGAGTAAATTTTGTCTCATCTTGTCTATTTTCCTTCTTTTTATCTCTTTTTCTTCTTGTACATGGGTTTTGCGTTCACAGTCGCATGTACACATGGGTTTTCCTAGAATACCCACATATATACATGGATTTACTGCAAATAGTCGCATATGCCCTGATGTTTGCCTTTTTGGGGAATATTAAGTGTTGCTGGGTGAGTTTGGATGATTGTTGAGTCTTCGTGGATGCTTCTGGAGTCTGTATACACCTTTGCTTCTGACCAGAGACGCTTTTTAGTTTAAATTTTTGAAAATGTTCCTGTCATTTCATTTTGTATTTTTTATTTTGGGATTAGTGCATTAGGTCTCTTTTACCTTGGTGCTTTGCTTGGGTGTTGTCTGGTAGTGCTTGCGTACTCTGGGGGTTGTAGAGTCATACTTTTTCTTTTTATCTCATTTAATTCAAAAAATACAAAAATATTTTATTTCTGCATCATTATGCATTGTTTTCATTTTTCATTTGCATGGTACTTGCATTAGGTTTGCTTGGATAATATTAGTCATATTTTCATATAAGAATGATTGCATATTCATTTGAAGGAAAATTTTGCACTTCATGTAGTAGCATACCCTTTTCTTCATTTGAAACAGTGCATTTGCATTGATTGTTAGGTGTGCATTTTACTTCTTGTTGCATCATAACATCATTAGTTGCACGACCATTTACCCTTTGAGTAATAAGCCAATTAAAATCAATGCATAATAAAATGAATTACACTATTTTCTTTTATAGGGTGCACCAACAATACTAGGTTTTAGGGTCTTGGAATAGTTCATTATGAGTAAATTCTCCAAGAACACTAAACGAAACATTTATGTGTCTATCCAGGTGAGAGTGTGAAATTCCTTTATATAATTAGTGTTCTCAGGATCCTCCTCTTACAAGGGAGCTAAGCACAAGGCAGTGTGAGTGGTTATGATTGGGATGACCCCTGGTTGTAACTGAGTAGCATCGGAGATATTTCTAGGATTGTATTCATATTTGGGGTCTCTTTCGAGAGTTTCGGGCTTTGCTACCCTACCCATATGGTCAATCCTTCCTGCAACTATCCACCTGAGCATTGATTATATTGAGGTGACCTTAGTTTCCTTACCTAGGTTATTAAGGGGGTACTTTGCAGAGATTATTCTGCAGGTGTCCTGGCTAAGTAGGGGTCAAACAACACAATCGCTTTATGCGTTGAAGCTTAGGGGCACTATAATTGATTAGGAACATCCAGTTGTTGTGTATGGGAGTCTCAAGCCTCTCCTAGGTGAGACATACCTACTTCATTCGGGAGCTCACATATCCTACCCTTGTTTGCTTGCGATTTGGCTTTACATTTTATAGGTGTATGCTCTGTGCATGCTAGTTTGGCTAGGATTTGCATAATTAGATCGAGTCTTTTCAGTTTTTGAGTGATTGTGGATTCAGGCACAGTGCTTTGTCATTCTCATCATTTAGCAGGACTTCCGCCTTCCATGTCTCCTCCTCCTTTGGGAGAGAGAAACAGACAGTTCGGGTGGACTACTTCTCACTTTCATTCACACACTATGGGAGATCATGAGGATGAGATTCCAGAGATGTCTTCTCCACCTCAGGAGGTTGGGGAGGAAGATCCTACTCCCTTATATGATCCTTCACCGGAAATACCTTCACAATCTGGTTATGATCCCTCATTCACAGGTCACCGGTATTGGTTACCAGGCGATGAGACTCATTATGAACCCACAAGCACTAATCATGTTCGTTATGGCATGTCTGATATCCATGCACCCGATCCGACACATCATGTCGAGTCAGAAGTTGAACCTAGCACTACGCCTGGGGGCACTCCTATTCCTTTCCATGCAAAGAGATTTGGGAGCACTAGTCACATTGCACCTTCCATCCCAGTGGTGGAAGCAACCTCACATGTCTGTCCTAGACCTAGTGTTAGTAATCATATACAGATACCAGAACTGAGACGAGTGAGCATTGGGAATACCACTTACATTATTTCACATGTCCCTTCTTCCTCGAACCCTACTCCTTCGAATGCATTTTTGACTACCCTTCCTCCCCCTCATTCACGTGGTCTTTCGAGCCGAAATATCGCTACTAGCCATGTTCGTACTGCGACTGATCGTACGGTAGTATCTTAGAGTCAAGTACCTCCTGTTGTGTCGGGAGGTCATATCCCCATTTCTGGATCGTGTTATGGTCCATATCAAGGAGTTCCCCATATCCCTAACTATGGACATTCTCATGGGACACCTTATGGAGCTTTTCATGGACAGTCTTATGGACCGCAGTATGGACATAACTATCAACCCTATTGGTACGGCTATCAACAACCTGCTTACTCTTCCAATTATGGCTTTGTAGCACCGCATAATCAAGGTACCCCACATCACAATGCTTCCATGGATCCCTATACGGGTCAAATGGGAGGAGGTTATTATGGCCAAGGCCATGGTATTTATAGAAATCAGCCTTACATGAACCAGAACTATCAAGGAGCGTGGCATAGACCGGCTCAACCTAGGCTCCCTTTTCTCTCAACATTGAACTTACCTAACTTATCAAGACTCGTGAACGATCCGGTATCTCATGACCCGGCTTGGTTGGTTGTCCCTAACAAGCTTCCTTCGGACATTCCCAAGTTCGAGGGTAAAGCTGGCATGTCACTACTTTTCACCTTTGGTGCTCTTCCAATTCCTTACATGACGATTCAATCTGTTTGAGGCTATTTCAATGCACCCTCACCGGGCCTATAGCGAAATGGTATATAGAGTTACCAAGGGGGGCATACATTTTTTTTGATGACCTTGTCATGAATTTCCTCAATCACTTTTAGCTACGTGTACGTTACAACATTGGTACCAAACTCTTGTCGACATTTTGATAGGATAAATCCACACATATCTCATATCATATTCAAGAGTGGCATAGACGGAAGTGGTTGATTAAAGCCTTTATACCACTGAAATTTATCCTTGAGGGGTTCCTCAAGTCGTTGTTACCTTACATCGCGAAGGATGTTTCTACATCCGGAGTCCAAAACGAGGAACAAGCAATCTTTAGGGCACAAGAGTTGGATTTGATCTACTCTCAATCCGGACTTTTGTATGAGATTATACCTAATGCTTCGCAATCTAGTTTCGATCCAAAGATCAAGCCTAGGCCACATGCCGATGGCATTGTGGGCTATACAAGTAGAAAACTAACGGATTCGGTTTTGAAACAAGTGAGCCAATTGTCAATTAATCAATCTGTGTCGGGACAAGCCACAGCTTCGTCTCAACCTACCCAATAGGCGAGTGTACTTTTCGTGCAATTGTCAGACCAGAAGGGAAACCAACCACCTGGAAGGAATAAGAAAAAAAGGAAAAATAATCGTAAGGGTGGGAATAAGAACGAAAATGCTAATTATAATGACAAGAATGCTCATAATGTTGGGGGGACAAGTAGACTAAACGTAAGGTAAAGTTTCCTTACAATTTACATCAGGAGGACCACCTCACTCACTTGTGCCCTCATATGGAAGATTCCTTGAGTTTCATAGCACAGGGCCCAGCCGTGCTAACTAATCCTTTACCCAACAATCAAAATATGAACTCGAGGATCATTGATCGTTATTATGCATCGTGTGGAGATCAAAATCCGCCAGAGGCCAATACTAGTCATGGTTGCATCAACCTGGTGTGCGCTACTAAGGTTGTGACTCATGCGAAGAATTATGGTTCATCACAACCGAACCTTGGAAAGGAACCCACTCCACCTGAGAGACCTTTGCGCATTGAAAAAACTATGTATAAACCTGAAGTTACACCTCACATTCTGAAGGGAGTCCTAAAGCATTCAGGGCACAATCCTAATGCCTGAGCCGCCCATAACTATTGTGTTGTCGAGGATTTGGGCCAAAATCCTTGTGCGATGTCCGCTTTTGAAGTACTTCAGACTTGTCCTCCATAGAGGAGAGACTTGCTTTTTGCTCTTGGGTTTAATGATTATAACTCTTCTTCTGTTATCAAATTTGAAACCATGGGAATACAACATCGCTTGCCTTACTACATGTCTCTTTTGATTCATGTAGAATGTCTTAATATGATCGTCAAACGAACTATTATTGATGAAGGCGTTGCTACTTCCATGATGTCTTTGTCATGTTGGAAGGGTTTTGGTTCTCCCGAGTTGTCTCAATCCGCTACTATGTTGACAGCTTTTGATGGTAGATCATTTCGGCCGCATGGGATTCTTCCTTCTCTTAAGGTCCAATTAGGAGGGAAGACCGTCATGATCGAGGTCGAGGTGGTTGATGCGCCCCTTGACTACAATCTTCTGTTGGGCCAGAATTGGATGTATAGTATGCAAGCCGTAGCCTCTTCTCTCTTTCGAGTGGTATGCTTTCCATTTAATGGGAATATTTTTACGATTGATCAGACGTCATTCTATAATCCGAGTGTTAATGCATCATTGGGAACTTCTATCCTGATTATAGATCATTCTCTATCGGCAACTGGGAGTGTGGATGTGGGTATGTATCCGTCTCTTATGGGAACCTTTAGCTGTCATGTGCTCGTTCTTATGATCGGATCTAGTTTTGGTGGGGCTCCATCCTCATTGAATTCGGTGTCTTTTTGCACTACCCATATGGAAGATCCTTGTATTCTTCTTTCACCGAGTCCTTCGATTGGAACTATTGAAATGGATGTGTCGTTGCCTACAACGATGGTAGCATATCAAGAAAATCTTGATCAAGTTGCAGAGCCTAGTCCTTCCTCTTCGCGGACGGAGGAGGAGGACCCATATGTGCTTCTTGCATGGGAAGTTGAGTCCTCTCACGCACGTGATTTTCTTGATGATGTTTTTCCATCGGATGAAGTCATTATTGAGGCCATGTCTGGGGTTGAGCCACCTTGGGAAGAAACACATCATTGATCATATTTTCTTCCTGAACTTGACCGTATGGAGCATGATGACTTTAGGGAGATTCTTAGCGAGAAGATTGGTAGTCTCGTGGTTCCATTGAGCTCTCTTGGTTAGATGGCCGATGGGAGCATGGAAAATTTATCACCTACTATTACTATCAATATTTCTCACGATCCTGGAAAAGTTGAGAACATCTACATTGGGGCGGGTTGTTCCGCTGATGAGATCAAGGAGTATAACAAGCTATTTAAAGATTTTCGTGACATCTTTTCTTGGTCATATGAGGAAATGCTAGGTATTGACCCTCGTATTTTCGAACATGAGATTAATACTTATCTGGAGGCGAAACCGATTCGACAATGTTTGCGTGCGGTGAATCATAGAAAAGCACCCACCATTAAGGCCGAGATAGAGAAACTATTAAAAGTTGGTTTTATCTATCTCATTCCCCTGACGGAGTGGGTTTCAAATCTCGTTCCAGTTGATTAGAATCAGGGATCGATCTATATATGCATTTATTTACGTGATTTAAATCATGCTTTTCCTAAGGATAATTTTCTCACACCATTTATTGATCAGATTTTGGATGAGTGTGTAGGAAGCGAGATATTCTCCTTCATGGACGGTTTTTCCGGATATAATCATATTCAGATCAAACCCGAGGATCAACATAAGACTACATGTATTTGTCCTTGGGGTACTTTTGCATATCAGAAGATGCCTTTCGGCCTTAAAAACACCGGAGCTACATTTCATTAGGCTATGACCTTAATTTTTCATGATCTCAAAACGATTATCGAAGTGTATTTGGATGACCTTGCTGCTCATTCTCATTTGAGAGTGTGTCATCCATACTATTTGAGATTAGTATTCGAAAGATGCCGCCATTACCAGGTTCGATTAAATCCTCATAAGCACATATTTTGCATGACTGTTGGTCGCTTTCTAGTGTTCACCGTATCCAAGGAGGGTATAAGAGTCGATCCCTTAAAGGTTGAGGCAATACTTCAATTGTCTCCCCCAAGTAATATTAGACACCTTCAGTGTTTGCAAGTCATGACAAATTTCTTGCGGAGATTCGTAGTTAATTTTTCCAACTTAACTAAAGGATTTATGCGTCTTTTAAAGAAGGACACTCCCTTTTGCTCGGATGAGCGATCCCATGAGTCTTTTGATGCTCTTAGGCAAGACTTAGCATCGACCCCCATGCTTAGTCCACCTGACTATAGCCATGATTTCTTGATTTATGTGGTCGCGTCCATGGAGACGGTTGGTATGGTTTTGGTTCAGGAGGATGAGGAGCTCCATGAGCATGTCACATATTATTTGAGCCGAAACCTTATTGATGTGGAAATACGTTACTCCCATGTGGAGAAGATTGCCTTGGAAACCGTTCATGCAGTTCAGAGATTGAGACATTACATTCTCCTTCGCCGAACCTTGGTTGTAGCTCACATCAATCTGTTTTAGTCCATCCTCACTAGAAGTATGATTGGGGGAAAATACAATAAATGGATTGTTATTTTGCAAGAGTTCGATCTCGAATTCGTTTCGACGAAATCAAAGAAATCGTTGATCTTTGTGGAGCTCATATTTGATTTTCCAAGTTTGGAGGAGGAAGATGTTTATGAGGATACGTTTGTCAATGAGAATATTTTTCTTATCTCAACTTTGGATCCATGGTACGGGAATATCATTGTATATTTGCAAACGTTGAAGGTCCCTACTTGCCTTTCATGGGATGAGCGATGACAATTACGTCATGTAGCTAGGAACTACCTTATAGTGGACAACACTTTGTACCGCCATGGGGTAGATTCCATTTTACGTCGTTGTTTAACCCATGAGGAGGCTGAGGTTGTGCTGAATGATTGCCACGAAGGGGCGTGTGGTGGTCATTTATCTGGGCTTTCTACAACCCAAAAAATCTTGAGAGCAGGATATTTTTGGTCGTTGATCTTCAAAGATTGTGTTAATGCATCCAAGAAGTGTCACCCTTTTTAGGTGTTTGCATGCAATATGCACTCGTATCTAGCCCCATTACATCCTATTGTCACTGCTGGTCCCTTCACCAAGTGGGGGATTGACTTTATGGATTGCAACCCAGCTTCAGATGGGGGGGCATCATCACATTATAGTGGCTGTTGATTCTTTCATGAAATGGGCAGAGTCTATGCCCATGGTTAAATCCAATGGTGAGACAACCGTGCATTTTGTTTTCAACTAAATTATTACTCGGTTCGGCATTCCGAAAGAGCTTGTCACTGACCATGGTAGGCACTTTCAGAATAAAATGATGGAAGAGTTGGCTTCAAAGTTAGGGTATAAGCAGGAGTACTCCTCTTCTTATTACCCTCGGGTGAATGGACAGGTTGAAGTAGTGAATAAATCACTTAAGTCCATTCTCCAACGAACCATCGCACAAAGCAAGATAAATTGACATATCACGTTATATCCTGCTTTGTGGGCCTATAGAACCGCAGTTAAGACTGCCACCGATTTCTCTCCATATCAACTTGTACATGGGGTGGAGTCTATCTTGTCGGTTGAATTTGAAGTCCCTTCTCTAAATCTAGCTATAGAGATTTTACCAGACACTTCCACATTGGAAGAATGTTTGGCCCACTTAGAGTAGCTTGATGAGCAGCATCGAGATGCCTTATTGGCTCTAGAAGTAAATAAGCATCGCATCAAGTTTCAATATGACAAGTATGTCTGTCCAAGGAAGTTTAGTGAAGGTGATTTGGTTCTTTTTGGGGATCAAGCTAAAGAACCCTTGGGGGAAGGGAAGTTTAATCCCATGTGGCATGATCCTTACGTGGTCAAATGTGTGTTAGAGAAGGGTGCCTATGAGCTAGTAGATTATGAAGGGACAGCCTTGGCGGAGCCTAGAGATGGGCTCTATCTTAAAAAATACTATGCATGATCTTCAGCCAAGGCTGATTGTTGTATATTATTGTACAGTTTTTGAACTGCATAGTTAAGTTTTCCTATGGTGATCGAGTTTGTTGATTAGCTTCTGTTTCTTATAGCAGATGTCGATGGAGTCTTCCGTTTACATAGGATTTGGCGATGGTGCTAGCCGTCACACTCAAAACTCAGCTTCAGGAACTTGGGTGATTTATACTCCTACGGGTCAAGTATTGTCTTTAGGAGGCATATGTTTACAGCCTTCTTCGAACAATGTTGCTGAATATAGCACCGTTATTGAGTTATTGCGTGATGTCATTTCACATGGTGTTCTCTCTCTTGAGGTACGTCTTGATTCACAGTTAGTGGTTTCATAGCTTAATGGCTCATATCGTATTAGGGATCCGATATTATTACAAAGATTCTTACGTGTGAGATTGCTAGAACGACAATTTGAGAATATAACATACATTAATGTTCCAAGAATTTTTAATCAAGTTGCTAACTCTAATGCTAACTATGTGTTAGATGGGAATTTGTTTCATAGACCATAATCATATCACAAACATACATTTTTTCGCACCTGTAAATAAATAAAATCGATCATCATAAAAGTTTTTTCATTAATATCCAAAAAATTACGTCATAATACATAAGTGTCATAATACAAAATTGGGGCTTCTGAGCCACCAAAATATAATACACGGTCATACAAAAATGAATACTTTCAAGTCTCTAAGCCTGAGGATGAGGAGGGGGGTTCTAATCGTGGTAGGACACTACAGCTCTAGCTAGCCGTTGAAATAGTCGAACCCATGCCCGTGGTACACCAACCACCTGGTGCTGCATGGCCTCAGGAAAGTCCTCGACTTGTGCCATGGGTACCCTGTGCGTCAAGCGTATGAAGTTTGTGTGAATGCTTTGGAGTGTCCGCTCCACATCCACACCCATGATATCGTCTCCTCTTCCCCTCTGTCGATGATAAGGGAAACCATCTGGTTGTCGTGGTCCAACATCTGCATACACATGACAGATTGTCACTATGTGTCATCAAACCAAAACATGTCTTTTGAGTCAATATGTCAAAAAACACAAAAAAATTTAATAATTCAAAAAACTTAAAAGGTAGGTTTGGGATTCGTTACCTATGTCTCCATATGCCACTCCTGGTGGTAGGGGCATGTCTGGATCTCCACGAAAGTCTATCACTGCATAGGGGTAGTCATTGATCGCAATGATCTGCCTCCGCCACCATGGAAAGAAGTCTGTTGGGTAGGGATTAGCCACCCTACCTTCGCCTAGTATGTGCATAACAATTTCCCAATGTCGTTGGGCCGGATCTCGAACTCCGTGTGGAGGAATGTCCACTCTAGGGCTTAGCCTTGGTACACGCTCAAAGAAGAACGTGCTCAATATGCTGTCGAAAGTGAAGTTTCACACCTTGCCCATTTTGCAATCACTGAGTTGTTGTTTCACGTTGCTTAATAGCACTGTGCTCCATTCATACACTGTGTGTCTCATACACTCCACCACATAGAACATCAGTGGTTGAGAGGCCTGGTGGAGTGAGGCTAATCCATCTATCCTGTCTAATTCCAATAGTATGGCCTTCAGTCCCAGAACCTTGATAGAGTTTTTTGGGATTTGAATCCCAACCTTTTTTGTGTTCGAAAAGAAGTACACCACAATGTACTCATTAATAGTCAATCCACCTCTTGGCCTGCGAGATTGGATATTTACCACCTCTCCTCATCGGGATAAAACAGTGATAAAGTATATGTCCTCAACTTCTATGTTGAGCGACATCCCATCAATGTGAAAAGTCTCAGAGTCTGGATCCCAGTAATCCACTAGCAGCTGGAGGAGTCTTGGTTTGGTCCTCAAGCTACCAAGACACCAAAACTTATACAAACCACACGCTAGTAATGCTTGTTGGGCCATTAAATCACCTTGCACGGCCTCTTCCACATCACCATGTTCTCTCTCCCTCCACTCTAACACCATCCTGCACAAAAAACAAGAGTTTTGATTACCATTTTCCTTTGAAAACCTCATTTGCGGCCTCATACGCCACTTTTTGCAAAACAACCATGTATGTACGCGGGTTTGGGTGTTTTTTCCGCATATGGCGAGCCCTATAAATGGAAAAAACCCCGATACCCGCGTGGGCCGAAACGCACAACTTGGGATGGCCTAAAAAATTGATTGGGCCATGAAAAATTAAAAAATTTACATGAAATAGGAAGAGGAGGACATGAGGAGTTACCTCGATCAAACGGTGTCGAATTTCGTTGGACGATGCTCCCATAATTTGCGTTACAAGTTTTGAGCTTAAATGGGTAAAAATTTAAAATGATATGGAATTTTTAAATTTTTTACTATTTATAGAATTTTTTCAAATTTTTTTACCCACTTTCTATAGTTTTTGACCATTTCTGACCATTTTGGACCGTTTTGAACTAATTTGATGATGTAGGAGTTCGTTTTGAGTGCGGTTTGACCGTGGTTTTGACCTGTTTGTGTCAATTTCAGGTATTATGTCTAAGCTGGCATATAGGTTAGGTTTCATATCTATTTGCACTTTGCATGACCTTATGACCGTTTCATTATAACCTTAGGTACGAACCCATTCTATCTTGTCACGGAACCTTCTTGTTGCTTTTAGAAGTGACATGATGTGAATGGTAGAGCTTGACCATACATGGGTATTCTAGTTAGATCCTATTTTTCATTTGGTGCCCGTGCCAACATTTTTCCTATAGGGTGTGGGAGTCCTTTGTATAGTATCACCATGACTTTGCGCAAGAGCTTCATACTCCTCTTGATCTTTTTGGTGGCCTTTTCCCCAGGACTCCCTTATGTCAAGTTGTAATTGCATTATCATGAGTTTTGCTTGCCTTATTGAGCCTTATGTCGGCTTTCGTGACTTTGATTATCAGCTGTATAGCCCGAGCTTGTCTCATGTCTAGCCACGTAGAGCCATTTTATATATCTTTTGCAGCTTGGTTCCCCATTTTTACCGGGAGGGGACTTTCCCCCGAGTGTCGTTATCCTACACATGTTTCCTTGCATTGAGCATAGGTATGTTCCACTGCTTGGAACTAGTTTGTTTTCCCCTTGACACTCATCTCCTCCTATATTTGTAACTATACAGCACTTTTATTCTTTTTCAAGCTTTTCAAAATATTTGAAAGAGTCCAAAAAAAAAAAAACCAAAAATCCAGACAGGAAAAGATGTTATCTTTCGCAGCAGTCGAGTCGTGTCGCCTTTGAACAGATCATTGTATATCACATCCATTGGTTGGGTTAATAGTTTGACTTTAGGAGCTGTATTCATTTCTCCGAGTTTATCTCCATCGACTGGTTAAGCTTCTAGTCCTTATGGAGCCTCTGTCGATGCCTCCTGTGTCGCATAGATGTCCTAGTTTTTTTTATTAAGTCTATGCTGCCTACATTCAATCACCATTCACCTTTATACTCTTGTTCGAAGGAAGTTGAAGCCTGAGTTGACCATTCCTTAGTTTTCTTGACTTTGCATGTCGTCCATTCCCGGTACTGGTAGTGGTTCGAGCACATTATGATTGATTCCTTTCACATTATATAGGTTTGCTGAGTACCTCATGTTAGATGATGGGGGATGCCTTAATGCCCTCCTTCCAGTGGATTTCATCCCATCGACTTCAGATCATTTATTATGGGATAGGAGTCTAGAGTCATTTGAGTGCCTTGAGACTTACAGTCATCAATGGTAGGTTCTCTCTCCATTGACAGTTTTGGGAATACATCAATGTCCCTTGATCGATGGATTCTTTCAAGTGTTCGACCTCAACACATTTATTCACACTTGTTAGATTGCACTCTACTACCTTGATTCCCATTTTCATTATCGATGGGTGATCTCGCGTCTATTAATGGTATACATCAATGACCGGTAATCAGATGATGAACTACTATGTTCGACCTCGACACCTTTATTCACATAGTAGGACATGTACTTGTAGTAGATTGTGTAGAATACTTTCTAGATTGGTGGCATTTCTAATATGCTACCTCCTTGATCGTGCCAGTGTTCATGAGATTTCAACTCTCGTGACTTGATTCTAGTGTATATCAGATATCTTCAGCCATTATGGATATCGTGATCCATTGTATATCTTTAGCTTTCATGGAGATCATGATCCTTTGTATATCTTCATCATGGAGATTTTGATCTATCTATATTTTACGTGGCGATGACCACCTATGTCATACTTTGTATCATGCCTATTCATGGCCATTGTACTCTTTATATCCGGGACTGTTGTATGTACTTGCAGTCATATGCAGAGATATTTGTACCGTATTGTTGGATGGCTGGTTCTTCCACCTTGTTCTTCATCACTCCACTTCTGGGATGGAATTACAATGTATTTCGGCCATCGTATCACCACTCTGACCTCACACATTAAGGGGCATCTATTACAGCTAATTTTACCACACATGGTAGACCACACATTTATGGCCTTCCCTGTCTTTCTACAGAATCTTTAGACCCCATGGACCATTTTTGTACCTTTGATGTTTCCAAGATCATCCCTATTAACACCTGTTATTTTCTATACACTACTTTTAAACCCTTTCTTGCATATACACATGGATATAAGCCTTAAACCCGCATACATCAGGATGTGTGCAAAAGGCCAAATATTTTTGGAGTTTTCCTTAATGTGGATTCGAGTCACTTGTCTCTTGGCCTTCCATATTCCTTGAGATCGCTCGGATTTGACCTTCGATTACCCCATTGAAGCACTATATAAGGAACCTTTTGGATACATTGAAGGAAAGGAATTGAAGAGCAAGAAAACTATAGTCCATTGTTGTCGTAGCTTGCTTATACTTGAGTCTGCATCCGTTTGTCCCTTGGAGAACTTGGTGTTCTTCCCAAGCTTGCCTTTGCTTGTGAGCTTGCTATAGAGCGATGGAGGATTGAGGTGGTGGAGGCCTAGGTGGAGGACTCAGTTTCTCCGGTTCGCAGACCTGCCGACAGAGGTTGTCATTCATGTAATCTCTTATTTATATTAATAAAAATATATTTTCATGTCCAATGATGTGCATTTAAATGAATATTGAATCCATGGATGCTTTTAATTGCTTATACATTATTGATTATAAATGCTAGAGTAGCTCTAACACCATTTTATAGCATGCTTGTCTTTTTTGCTGATTGTTGAGAGAGCAAATTGTTAACACAGGCAGGATTGGAAAAGCTTAATGGGGATCTACATCAACCATCCAGAATAAGATATGTTTTGAGATCCTTTAGTGTTAGATGTTTTATTTCTCTTGCATATTGGGAAAGGATTGATTTTTGTGGTTACTCTGTCTGTTGTAGTACACCCCAAGCCATATGATTTTTTCTCCGTAACAACTAGTTAAAAAAATAAAATAAAATTTAATAAGACGTCCCTTCACATTCAACATAGTCTTAATGATGACCAACACAAATACCAATTTTGATCCAAATCCTCTAGCATGTCATTAGCTTTTTTAAAGAAAGACTTGTACATAGCAAAATTGAGAAGAAATGGTTAGCTTAAACCTTGAGGTTATATCTCATTTTCAACATTTTATAATTTGAAAATAAGATTAATATAAAGTGTGATGAATCTAACTCTAATCAATTGAAAAATATTTTTTAAATAAATTTTTATATTAATGTATGTTTACCTCCACAACCATAAAGTTCGAAGAATATTTTTTGTAAATAACTTCTTATATCAAAATATGCTTACTTTCACAGCCATAAAGATTGTCTTAATGACATTGCTCATAAAAAGTGTAAAAAAAGAATATGAAGAGAGTAACATTATCGATAAGAAAATACACACCTAATAATTGACGATAAATAAAACCCATCAAAATATCAAGCAAACTTGGGAAGGAAATATGTAATGAGCTTTATCTTTTGAAGTATTATGACAATCAGTAGTTTAAGTGATAATAATTATGACTATCACATTTCGATTAGTTAATCCTATAATACATGAATAAATTTTACGAACTCATGGCTCAACTAGACATCAACCAATATGAAAACAACAAAATCATCATATCTTGAAATAGTTTACATCATATATCCAAATGAAGATATAATTATAGATAGTAAATATTCTTGGTGTTGCAATTTAATTTATTATACTTATTAATATTATTCATCAATAATTGTTATTAATTACTAACATATAAATACATTTTAATTTTAAATATACCAAGTATTCAAAGGAATCAAATTCTTTACATTTCCTCAAATTTTACACTTTAGAGAAGGTTTTTAGATAAAGGGATTTGATTCTTCAAAGTACTTAATAAATCTAATAAATCTAGATTTAACATGAATATATACTTATAATTATTTTATGATGCTAATAACATTCTTTTCATTTTTTTTAAAAAGTTTTTACATAAGTCACTTTTTTTGCATTTAATTTATTAATTTATATAAATTTATAGAAAAAATCATAGTTTCAAATTCAATATTCCTTGAAATTTTTTTTTTTAATTTTTTCAATTCAATATTTTAGAAGATTAAATTTTATGTAATATATAAATTTATAGAAAAAATCATAGTTTCAAATTCAATATTCCTTGAAAAAAAAAAATTATTATTATTATTTTAAATTCAATATCTTAGAAGATTAAGTCACCAAGTTGGTGTTAGAAGTAATAACAGTTTATTGGAACTCGATTGTTTATATTTTGGTTCATGTCGAAAATAAGATAAGGAAAGGTTATTCAATTTTCTATTAAGGGGAAAAACATTTATGCCAGGGGTCAAGTGGTGAAGGTTATAAAAAGTGAAGACTTTAGGAGGTTGGGGGTTGATGTGCTTACAAAATTTTGGGAAGGTATTATTCGAGAAGTCTTTAAAGACTCTTCAAAGGATGTCTATGGCATCATACCAAGAGAGTGAAGTATATAGACTCATCATCATTTAAGGAACGTATTTAGAAGGATCCAAATATGTGTTATAACTAATTATATATCATGTGGAAAGAACTAGTTGATTATTTCCTCTTTGATGCCTCATGGTTAGGTTGGAATATTCTCAATGGGAGGAAACATAGGGTGGGTTAATATCCATGGGTAAAGGTAAAAACAATATATCTTATGTCACTAAAAGAGATACGATTCACAATCAAAACATTCACTATCTTAGTGATACATAGTGATACATACTTGGAAACTCTATTAAAGATAAGGAGGGAGGGAAGGAATTCTATCGAAGATATAATGTTGGAGGAATATTTGGCACAAGAGTGACCAAGATATACAAATACACTCATACATAATGTTATTAAACTAAAATAAGGTAAGGGCATGCCCTTTATGGTCTAAAAAACCCTTAATGGGTGCATACATGGAAACACTACTTTATACATCTTGCTTTGCTATCAATTTAGAATGGAGAAGGAATGGTGGTGGAACACTCCATGGAAGATTAATCGAGCCTTAGATGCCAATATGTTTTTCTAGCATGGATTATCCAATTGATTACAAGTTGGGATTTCTTGCAAAAGAGATAAAAACACAATATCAAAATGTGTATTTTGTGCACAAAAGATGAGGAGATGGTCAACCGCATATTTGTAATCTAGCACTTCAAACAATAAGCGCAGAAAACCTTCAAGGCTATTGAATAGATCTAGGAAATTGGAAGGGGATACCCCTATCATTACTTTTAAATCTAGGTATGAAGACAATTTTATGAGCAATTACATGTAACCCCAACATAGTTTGTTGGGCCATATGGTAATTTTGAAATGAGAGTATATTTTAAAATGGTCTCTTCACACTATAACAAATATTTTACAAAATTCAATTATGTTATGAACAACATAAATAATCAATTACGGAGCCTTAACATAGACATATAAAACCATTAGTATTAGTTGGAAGGAGTCCAAGGTGTTTCTTTATTATACAAATTGAAGCTCTAATACCATGTGGAAACACAAGATAAGGATCTAGCTACAATATATTTCTCACAAGCATGCACAAGAAAAATAGAGAAAGGAATAATGATACTAAACACAAGAGAAGTGAAGAATGATTGGAGAATCTTACATATATCTTTCTTGTATTATTGATCAACATAGTGTACATAAATAATACATCCTTGAGAGGTAAAACTGAGTTGTTTAGGAAACAACTCATGCTAGCTCATAAAGCAGGCTTACTAAAAATGATAAACTCCCATAGGTGACTAAATTTCTTTCCAAATCAATCAAGGAGCTCACGAATTGGCTAAATCATGAGTGAGTGATGATGAGTGATGGAAAAGATTTCTAATCATGGAATATGGAGAGAAAAATATTGGAGGATGAGTTGGTCACAAAAGATGCTAGTTGCAACGTTTGACTAGATTTACCTTATCCACTGAAAAACAAGAATAAATTTGTGTAAAGGTAGAAAATACAGGAAGACATGGTTACTGTTCTAGGAAATCAATAAAGTTGGAAGAATCTAACCAAAATCAGTATAAAGGTTTTCCTCGGCTATATATGGAAAGTATCAAGACCAAGTGGTGCAAGTGGAGGCCAACTACCTAGTCTAGAATATAGGAAATTAACCAGAAATGATTATCCTAAGTATGGAATGGGTTTATAATATTATAACACTCCCCTTTTATTTTGAATTTATGATGGAGCATATAAAAAAATATCATAAATATATATGTATATAGGGCCCAACAATAAGGCTATGTTCACCCTTTACAATTATTTTCTCCATAAAAATGAGGAAAGAGGCAAAACCACACACAGAAAAATACTCACTCAAGAAATGAAAAAGGAACAATATGAACAACATTTATTCATTATGTAATTTTCTTTACTTGAATGAGATGAATGAAATTATTCTTGAATAATTTGATGAAGAAGTTGTGAACTCCGTGACCATGCGCTAGAATATCAATGTAGTATATGCAAACAACTAGTGGAAAGGCTCCTTATAGCTTATCCTATGATGATGAAGGAGAATTATCTGAATGCTTCTTTCTGCAAATATACTATAAGATGGAAAAATAATCAATATATGAAAATATAATGGTGCATACTCCTTCCCAAAGACTAAAAATTCCAATACAATAAGTTCTTTGTATAGCTGCAAAATGGTGAAATTGATCGTGTATCCTCCTTTCAAATTGTTGTAGCGCCTTCCCAATTCTGAAATGAGGATAAAGAGGCTATGAAATATCCAAATTCTTATCATATGGAATATAAAATACCATAGGGATAGTGTCTCCATGAATATAGAGGGCTATAGTAGGAAAAGGTTGAGCAACTAGGTAAAGCTAATGGATAAGTAAGTCTAAATCGTAAATGGATTGTTAGGGTACACAGGGTACTCCCAAAGGACCGAACACCAAGAATAGCCGCTTCACACAAATAGATCACAGATCAATACACCAATGTTTGTCACGTGGTTAAAACAGGGTACTCCCAAAGGACCGAACACCAAGAATAGTCGCTTCACACAAACAGATCACAGATCAATACACCAATGTTTGTCACGTGGTTAAAACCCTCGAGAG
>LPNX010116815.1:406239-470115 GCA_001517045.1 Pseudotsuga menziesii
CCTTTAGATTTGCCGAAATGGGTGTTTCTGGAGCAAACGGAAACGGTTTTCGGTGAAACGAAAACTGTTTCCAAATGGAAATGGCGCTCCGGACGCAATGGAACAGCTCCCATAGGCCACAAATGCACAGAAAATCCAGAACCAGAAACCCTTAAAAAAGTTTCGGCAACACCGGTTCCAGATCTTGATCAAAACCGAAAGCGGCTCTTCATAAAAGCTCTGATACCATGTTAGGGTACACAGGGTACTCCCAAAGGACCGAACACCAAGAATATCCGCTTCACACAAACAGATCACAGATCAATACACCAATGTTTGTCACGTGGTTAAAACAGGGTACTCCCAAATGACCGAACACCAAGAATAGCCGCTTCACACAAACAGATCACAGATCAATACACCAATGTTTGTCACGTGGTTAAAACCCTCGAGAGGGAAACAGTCCACGGCCCCGGCCAAATAGCTACTTCGGAGCAATTTATTATGCAAAAGAAAGAAAGTTACATGAGCTTCTCATAATCGATCAACTAGCCAAGGACCCTCTATGCTCTTTAAATAGAGATCATAGACCAATCGGGTGTTAAGCCACGGATCAATGGTAAGTATGATCTAAGAGAAGTTGAACCGTCGGATCACTTTATGTCGTGACCGTCGGATTAGAATATTTACAAATGCATACTAATGCATACTAAAGAAACACACTTTTACCTAACGGATATATTACACAAGTTGATCTTAACTNGGATTTGAGATATAAACCATAGATGTTTAGAAAAAATCCAAACATGTGTAATATAAGTACAAAGATGAATAATGTCATGAAAAATCAATCAGTGAAAAATATACAATACTTGAAACCAACAGAAATAAGTAGCATTGCATAGAAATCTGATAAGGAATCAACTAGTGAACTTGGCATTTGTATAGTCTTATGAGTATTCAAAGGATGGGTAATGGGTATGGATGATGTAATTACATGCACATCATCCTACAAACTTACTTCTAAATCAGATTCATTAACATTTTAATGGAGTGAGAAAGAGTTGGATAAAGACAAGTCACGATATAGTGGAAAAACACAAGTATTGGGAGATGGATCTAGTGGACTGATAGGTGGTTTATCCAAGGAAGACACTGAGATTCCTTATTCTGATATATCAAAAAATGAATATATAACAAATAATTAAGAAAATAATTTAACTATGGAACTCAAGGAATATTTTATATTACCTTGGGACTACACACTATGATAATGTTCTGACGATTCAGCATGCCGCTTCTCTAGTTCATCTGGTACATCAATGTTATGCTTATTAAGAAAATTGACCATGATGTCCATTTTTTTCTTAAAACATTTATTCTCAGCATGAAATCCCTTGTTGCAATAAGAACATTTGGATGATATCCCTTTCTTCTTGACTTTCTTCATGGAATTTGAACCTTCATTAGTAGGTTTTGAACCTTCATCTTCATCATTTGACTTTGGCTTCTTCTCTTTGAACACTTTTTTATTTTTCTTTGAATTTTCATTCTTACTTCCTTGAATTATAAGAGCATGATATTTTCCTCTTGATATTTTAAGAGTCCCCATCTGAATCAAATTTTCTTTCTCTTTTGCAGTGAATCAAAGAATGTACTCAAATAAGACATTTTCCAATTTGAAATAGTAAGCCTAGTAGTATGAAATGTTGACACAAAAACTGAGTATTATGGACAAAATTGGGCAAGGATGGAACAAATGATCTTCCATTGCTTGAGCATAAGAATAAGTGACTTTAATTTGGTGAACAACCCTTCAATGAATTACAAAATCGTTTGACTCAATGGGATTAACTCATTCTCCAATTGGTGTGCTCTTATATCATCTTGTACTCCAAAGAGAGACTCAAGTTTGGTCCATAATTGGTTTGGAGTGGTCAACCATCAAGATGAAAAAGAATATCATGAGAAATAGAGAGACAAAGAAACCCATAGGCTTCATCCATTTGATTATGCCACTTATTTTTCACAATAACAACATTTGGCTCATTCTCTAAATCCATAGAATCTCTGTAGAGACCCTTAATGCACAATAGAATGTTAATTCTGACCCTTCATTCATGATAATTGAAGGGATTCGGGATCATATTTGAAGCAAAGACCATGCTTAGTTGTTTTTGCACTCCTAGAGGTGCTCTCTACAATCTACACAAAATAAACTAGAAGAAATACTTGTAGGCTTAATTCAAGCTCTTCTTAAGAGTAGGAATGGATGCTTGATGCGTTCCTTCAACTCTGATAGATTAAAGATCCTGATAACCTAAGAGCTCTGATACCATGTCGAAATTTAAGCTCTGATACCATGTGGAAACACAAGATAAGGATCTAGCTACAAGATATTTCTCACAAGCATGCACAAGAAAAATAGAGAGAGGAATAATGAGACTGAACACAATTGAAATGAAGAATGATTGAAGAATCTTCCATATATCTTGCTTGTATTATTGATCAACATAGTGTACATAAATAATACATCCATGAGAGTTAAAATCAAGTTGATTAGGAGACAACCCATGCTAGCTCATAAAGCATGCTTACTAAATATGATAAACTCCTATAGGTGACTAAAGCACTTTTCAAATCAATCAAGGAACTCACAAATTGGCTAAATCATGATTGATTGATGATGAGTGATGGAAAAGATTGTTAATAATGGAATCTAAAGATAAGAAATTAACGAGAAATTATTAATTACTTTTATCCGATGTATGAAATGGGTTTATAATATTCTAACATTTATGATGCTTCCTTTGACAATTTAGGGAATTTTGAAGTAGCAATTTTCCTTTTTCTAAACTCGTCGCATGTAATTTTTTCTATCTTGGTTTGGCTTTTTGGATCCAATAATTGGGTAAAATTACCAAGCCTGAGAATTTTTCTCATGATATTCTTAGAGTGGAGAGTGGTTGATTTACAAATTCATGGTGAGTACAATATCATATTTGAATGATTGAATGTCATTCTAAATATCCAAAATGTGGGCGTAAAGGAAATGATGGATCATATATTACAAATAAATGGGAAATTCGAATCAAATTCTTTCACTCGTGTCATCTAGGAACATAATAAGAAAAATCACATTGCCTTGGTAAAGCATGGGCATAAATGGAGGAAAAGTTGATTGTCATAAAAGAAAGAAAGGTGGGATTGGTTTCTTCAAGTCCTTTTTACAACTTTTTTTAACCTCCATATGTTTTTTCTTTTATATTATTGATGTGAATATAGTTATTTATGAACTCTACGATGTTTGTCTAGTTGTTTTTTTGTTTGGCTGGATTATTCTTGATGTAATAGTGTTCTTCTAGTAAGAATTTTTTAAGCATACTATGAACATATTTAAAATGTGTTATAACTTTTTTTTTTAAATGAATACATTATGCATTTTATGCATTTTTTTTTCCGGTAGAATAGGTATTTTAGTAAATTATTGTACTGAGAGGGGTGAGATGCTCTACAACCTAGTATGGGGGAGATGTTGTAACGCTATGTAATGTTATGCAACCTTCCGTAATGTGATATATTTTAATAATAATAAAAAAATAATATTAAAATAAAAAATTAAAAAAATTAAAACATATGGACTTAAAAAAATTTACATATGTTCTAATGAAAATTACATATGAATTATAAGAATTTAATCATCATGTTTATTCACAAGCTGTAATTTTTTTTAAATGTAAAAAATCAAGATAAAAAATATTTATATCTCAAGAAATTGGATCTCTCTCGATGCTTGATAGATCCGGGTTTAAGATGGATCTATGCTAGTTATAGATTTTCTCAATGATAATCAATTAGAATCACGTGTGGATATCTCACTTGTAAGTTATGTAAATCTTTTGCATGTGTTTATAGTTTCTTTTCTTTTAGTTTTAAATCACTCGGAGAGAGAATTTATTTAGATGATAATAATCCAATGTGTTTATTTAAATTTACTTAGAATTTGAGAGAGAATCCATTACACATAATTCACACAAAACAATATTTGTCTCATACTTTCAGACCCAAATACAACACACTTGGTATATAAGTGTTATTAGATTTAACTTAATCCAATCTTGGAGAGACAGGTTGAGATAATATATCAACAATCTCTAACAACCCTAACAAATCTCAAACCAAATCTAGATGCACCAATGGAAGCATTATCTCTAACACTCCCCTTTGATGGTTACATTACAAAATACAATTGCAAAACATAAAATACATTACTGAATCTTGTCTGACTAGTCTCCATCATCACTTACACCACTCTGAAATGTGAGGTTTACGCTTTTTCTCATCCACAACTTCGAGCTTCGGATTTGATTCATTTAAACTGCAACCGCTTCTTACTATCAATAAAGTAATTGCAGTGACTAAAAATATTGAATACTTAACTATGCCAAAGTACATAGCTCACTGAGTTTGGAAAAGAAGTAACCAAGTAAGTGGACCGATCTATGGAGGTACTTCCATATGTTAAACACATAGCTCGCTAAATCCAACACGATCTAGGAGAGTAATCTAGATACTGAACGTATCCATAAGTTAGTCATACAAGTGACCTTCACAAACACACATAAAATATTACAATAACTGATGTTCCTAGCTTCACTGAACCCATCAACATATAAATAACAAAAATAGACATAACCAAACCAACTATCGATTTGTGGCAAGGTCGGGGCTTCTGCACACACTAACTTATGTTATGTTACATTGTTCTTGGTTTGGTTCTTCATCATAAAATCTAAAAAATAAAATAATGCTAATACATTTAACATAAATTCAAACACTACTACTCCCTTCCAATTGATCTCGCTGAAGTAAAATTCAATGAGACATGGCACTTGAAAACTCTGATCGCAATACTTCCCACCATAGCACTCTAATTTGACAGCTTTATCTGACTAGTGTTATGACTTTTGAACTGGACCTCATGTATGATAAATATAGGTTGATTATTCCATACCTCAACCTGATCTTCCTCCTTTGTGCATTATCATTAGGACTTGATTCCACGACTCCCTTCAATTCAGAAACCCAATAATTTCGTCTATCGATCCTATTCATTAGCAGTTGGTTCCCCAATAAGCAGATCGTCGTTGAGAACATGAACAATGAACCGTAGTTGCATCCAATAATCATTCCATCGTCGGTTGAACGATCAACAAACATTTTTGTGCCTAGTTCCTTCATAACACTTTTCTCTTCATGAGGCAGGCATACACTCTAACTTCCATGCAACGACCTTTGTTGGCAGCAATGAAATTGTTGACTTTTTCACACAAGCGGTAAGTTCCTCCTCTCGGCACAACGATGATTCCTTTTGCTCCTGCTTGAACACTATACAAATCACATCTCTAAAATCCTTGGATAGCTGAGACTCAACTTCAAATGATATGGAGGCTACTTTTCTGACAATAAGCAAACGAGTGAGTAGATCTCTGGCGATGGCTACTTCTCTTACAAAATGGTCCAAAAAAGAATAAACACCCAGATAAAATTAACACACTCTACTTTAACCTACAAATTACTTCTCATATTCTCGGGCCGTGACGAATCTGAGCCCAACCAAACTATGATACCAACTTAGAATTTGAGAAAGCATCCATTGCACAGATAATTCACACAAAATAATATTTGTCTCATACTTTCAAACCCAAATACAACACACTTATATAAGTGTTATTATATCTAGTTTATTCCAATTTTGGAGAGATAGGTTAAGATATTATCTCAACTATCTCAATGAACTCTAGCAAATCTTAAACCAAATCTAGATGCATTAATGAAAACATTATCTCTAAAAAATATTTTCAGAAAAAAACTGTAAAACAACTCATATAAGGAAACTTTGACACCAATTTATGTGTTTATTATTAAAAATTAATTCCTAAATATTCACAAGGGTTTTAAAAATAATTGAAATGTTTCAAAACTTTGAAAACATCATTACATTGGAATTATATTATCTTAAATATTTTTGTTTTTTGTTTTGTCAAATTAAAATAATCAATGTGCCAAAATGAAGGATGAGAAAATTAGAATGATCCTTATAATGTGGCAAAGCCAAAATGAAGGATAAGGATCTCATCCTGAAGTGGTCATTAGATGTGTGATAGAATAAAAGTAGAGATGTTGACCATATTGTTGAAAACATTAACATGACGTCATAGAAAATGGGATCTCAATGTAGTGATAGGAATGGTAGATAAAATCAAATTTTAATTGCATCATCCAAAACAAAATGGATAAGAATAATGAGTTTTAATCCACTACTACACACCTCCACGACACAAGTCTACATACTACATATGTGCACTCTTATGGAAAAATATATAACTTTTTATAAGGAGTGATGTCATTTCATGATTTACAACAATTAAAGAAGTTTTTCAATTTGGTGAAATGGTCTAATCCATTATATCACACTGTTATGGAAAAATATATAACTTTTTATGAGTGATGTCATTTCATGATTTACAACAATTAAAGAAGTTTCTCACTTTGGTGAAATGGTCTAATCCACTATATCACACTTGTGGACACAATAGATCCACATCTTTATAATACCATAGAAATAATACAATGCAAAAAGATTTGGTTTGTTGAAATGGTGCAATGAGAAAAAATGAGTTTTGCTCCCCTATTACACACATGTGGACAAAATAAGTCCACATCTTTACAATATCATGGAAAAGATTTACAATATCATGGGAAGGATAAAACGTCTTATTAATGTAAAGGATAAAACTTCTTATTAGGAGTGATGCCATTTAATAATTTAAAATAATTAAAGAATGCTCTCTCTAGTTTGGTGAATGGTCCAATGAGCACAATGAGTTTTAATCCACTGTTACATACATTGGATCCTCATGGAAAACGTTATTGAAATGGTGCAAAATGAGAATCATTTTTAGGATTGTGAAAAATAATATTATTTTTAATAATATTTTTTTTAATTTTTTTATAAAAAATATGTGTCAACTTTGAAATGAGTATGGAAAGAGCTACACATCCCTTTTTAACTACGTTGAAGAATACAACACAATAACCTATGTTGTATTCTACAACCCAGTAAAAAAGAGATATGTAACTCCTTAAGTGTTGTACAGTTGACAAAAATATACAGTACTTTTACTTCCATGTGTTAATTAGTGACTTGTATAGAGGGTAGTCTATTTCAAATAGGATAATCCATATCGTAAATATCGGAGTGTTGTTGTCGAAGACTAAACTGATATTGTTCAACACTTTGCTTATGGAAGGACCGTTGTAGCTGTAATTCTGCTAATGTTATACTTGGATCTTCAATGATATGGTACAGACAAATTTAGCTTCCTGTTATAATTACCTGGTTGTTAGACAACACCATTACTGGGTTGTACAATATCCAAAAGCATTAACCAGCGGCATTCAACGCTAGGGTGGCTGTTCTTGCCGCTGTGGAACTGGCAATGGCCATGGGATCATAGCAGAGTACCCATTTATATCCTCTGGAGTCCGCATATTTACAGAAAATGTACCTCACTGCTGTATATAGGCTAGCAACTTTGACCGTAGTATATATTGAACAGCAAAAATTATTCAGCCTGTTGCAAGCTATTTAATGTGGCTGCAGTAAGTATGTTATTAGTTGTATTTTAAGTAGCTGCAAGCTATTTAATGAGGCTACATCAAGCATAAATATTGCTATTAAAAACATTGAGAAAAAAACTGGGAAAAACCTACTAAATTAAAGGTGCATAAAGATTGAACTGGGAAAAGCTGCTGCTAAATTGAAGAGTAACAAACTATGACTGGTGAATGTTAAACGATGATAAAATTACAACTGGTCATTTGGGTGGCCAAGTATTGAAGAAAAACTGTCATGAAATTAAAGAGTGATAAATTATATCCAGTGATTTGGACTACCAAGTATTGAAGAAGAACCTACCCTAACTATCTACCGAACGAACGGCATGCCGCTCATATTTGGTTCCAATTGTGCTTTAGTAGGCAATGGCCCACACGTATTCACTGCTTATAAGAGCTTCAACTACTGTTGCCAAAGCTGAAAGGTTTTATGGAGCTTGGTTTTGAGTTCAGCAAGGACCACTTGACCCCGCGATTATTGATCCTTCTTCCTGGATTGAAGCGATTATTCGATCATGAAAATGGCACCAGGATACAAACTTGTCTTGTATCTGATGAATCCCTGAGGATACAAAAACATATATGATATCTGATGACTAAATTCCCCCTCAATAGAATACAAACAAGTAAACTAGTAGTCAAAAAATACAGCAACTACATGAGCAAAGATAAAGAACCATGTCTTCAAATTCTAAGGACCCATCCATAATTTCTTCAGTATGAAGATGGTCAGAAACCCCATCCATGGCCTTCCTAGAAAGTGAATCTACATCAATACTCAAGTTCCCGAAACATATGATCTATTATCATATTATGGATATAGGCCATTAGAGCTTCAGTCCTACGATGCCAATTATAAAGTGAGATACGCTGAAGAGGAGATTTATGATTTGTCCAATTTACAATTACCATTGAATCTTCAACGATCTACAAAGTATCAATACCAAGAAAAGAAGCAAAGGATAGAAGTCACCACAATGCCAAACGTTTTGCATTACTATTGTGCCTACTCACAATTCATGCTTAACCTAAAAGTATGCCTTTTGGTTAACAAGGATAAATCAAGGGCTTAGGCCCAATTTCCTATTGTGTGCAATGGGTTTTGAGTCTAAAGGTAATGGTTCTACGAATTTTCCTATAGTTGATATAGTGGGGTTGTCTCATGCTAGGAAGACGCGATAGTTTTCTTGTAGTGCTTTGAAGGGAGATGGGATTAGGTCTAGGCCAAAGACTTTAGGAATTGTGAGCCTTGGACATAGGGAAACTCATAAATTTGGTTGATAACCCAATTAGGATTCATGCGGTCCAAGGTTTTTTAAAGAAGTCAATCTTGGTTAAAAATTCCCTAGTCTCAAGCGGTAGTGAAGCAAGTAGACGGGTTTCATTGGGTCCTTTGTGGGGAAAGAAGAATTTAGAGGTGTTGATCCTTTAAGTGTGCATCTTGATAAGGGTTCTATTCCAGGTTTTAAGGAGGGAATAAGCTCCGGTGGAAGAGAAGCTCCAGAGGAGGTAGCTCGAGAAGCTCTAGGGAAGAAAAAGAAAAAGTTTGTCAAGTGTAGAAGGATTCCAGATAAGATGGTCTTGGGTCAAGACATAAAGCTATAGGAGGTTGTTTCCATGAATGAAATGGACTCAATGGGTAGGGTAAGGGGTCGAAGGATGAATGAAATCAACACTAATGAGTGGATCTTGCGTAGGTGGCTCCTGTCATAAGGACACTCTTCTTGAGCATTCATCCTTCCAAGGGGGTGGTTTGTTGTTATTTTTAAAAGTGCAAGGTATGCCTCTTCCATCTTCAAAGGATCTTGGATGTGGGACTCGACCCTAACTTTCTTGAAACCATTGAGTCTTCTTTTTTATTCTTAAAAAGAACACATTGAGTTGATGATGGTATGGATTCGATTGTCGATCCATTTCCTATCCAGAGTTTTATTCCTAAGAGGCCTTTAAAGAAATAGGGGACAATTTAAGGCACGTTGTCTTGGGGGGATATATCTTTCTTGGAAATAGGTCAAATGGCAGTGGCTAGGATCATTTTTTTAGTGTACTTAAGGGAGGGATTGACATAAGAGATTAAATTAAAAAAAGGTTCTATGAAGATAGTTCAAAGGTTGGACTATGAGAGAATTTCCTTCATGCATTGGCATTTCCATGACTATGGTAACATTGTGGAAGATTGTTTGTTTCCCTTTATGAGAAGTATATGGGAAGCTAGAAAGAAACCTCCAGATGCCAATCTAGAGGTTATGGGGCCATGTTCGAGAGTCAAAAGAGTGGAGAATGTAAAGGGTCATAAGGAAGTGTCGAGTCATACCCATGTTCTTGAGGAGAAAAGTCATTCTTTAACTCATGTTCCTCCTTCTTTAGGGGTCAGTGACCCAAAGTTGCAGGTTTCAAGTCTTGTGGAAGGTCGCATTATTGGTGATAATATTTTTGCTAGATTTTATTTGGAATTAGAACCTATTTCAAAGAGGGTTAAAGGAGAGGAGTTGAATTAAAATGTTATAGTTGAGATATCTAAATAACCCAAGAAGTTTCTTATTTTTTTATGGAAGATAGGGAACTAGGGGAGGTGATGATGTCCTCTATGGGTACACAAAAAGCAGGAGTAGATTTATAAGGTTATATCAGGAGTATTTCAACATAGTCAATGTTCATGGAAAGTAGTGTTTTTATAGGTTTTGAAGGAAATTCTAACTCTAATGTCATATCCATTTACATCATTGAATTCATCTTTCTTAGGTAATACTTACCAACTTTTACCTCTTATTTTTATCCCAGTGCCTAAGCTTTTGATGGGGGTGTCTTGGAACCTAATGGGTCCTGCATTATCAACCTGAATGTGTTCTAAGGAATGCTAGGGAGAAATAACAAGACTTATATCGGAAGGATCATCTTTCTCAAGGTTAGATATTATTCATAATGGGTCGGATTCAAACATGGAAATAGTGGTGGTATTTAATTCATCTCTACATGAGGCCTCATCGGACTCAAGCAGGGGTTGAAACCCATTAAATATTCAACCCGGTTCTATTGGGTTGGGTGTTTATTTCAATGTTTTTTTGAGTGATTTACTGGGTTGTATGGTTAGTTTCCCTATTGACTTGGGCATGGGTAGAAATTCACATCTCTTCAAAGCTTAGGAGAGGGAAACATTAGATGTTGTGGCTAGGAAACAACTTGAAATCAATGGGGTTCTTAGAGCATGGAAATCCCTGGAGGGGATTTTTAAATTCATTTTCTATCCTCTTATTCGTAGCTGTTGGTTATTGACTCAAAGTGACTGGCCTTTAAGAGAGTTGTAGAAAATTTCAAGTAAGATGTAATATGCCTTCAAGAGTATTTGGGGGAATGGTTTGTTGTCTTGAATGTGCTTGAATATTTGCTTGGTAGTTGGATTTTTACTTGCTTGGATGTTATGGGGAGGTTTAGGGGCTTAGTGACGGGATGAAACCCTTCATCCATGAGCGCTAATTTTTGGTTTGTTGCCTTAGTTCTCAAAGTGGAATTATTTCCTTAATAATTGGGTAAAGGGCTCTTGTTTTTAAACATCCATGGTCCTTTTGTGGACATAAATGTTTTTTGTGATTCTTCGCTCCATAATTCTTTTATGAGGTAGGATTTTGTTATTCTATAGGATATTTTAACTTCTCCTTAGGAAGTGTGGAGGTGTGGGGCCCTTGGAATCAGTTGAGCAGTTTGTTGAAATATTTCATTCATAAGTTGGAAGAGGGAAGATTGTTAGATATAAAACCATTCAAAGGGAAACTGGCATGAAGAAATTAGAGGGTGGGACTGAACTAGGTAACTAATAGAATGGATCAATTTTTGGTACCTAAGGGCTTGCTAGAAGATTCTTTTTGTTTTTCGTCAATGGGTTTATGAGGGGGTGAATCACAATACTATCCCATAGTGTGTGAGGTTGCAAAGGTAGGTAAAACGAAACCTATTAGTCCTTTCGAGTTCAATTTGGCATGGTTATAGGAAGTAGATTTTATCAGTCTAGTGAAGAACATGTGGAGGAATTTTGATGGTGCGAGAGTTGAGTTAAAATCCTTTCTATTGGTGGAAAACATCAAGAATGTCAAAGCAACAGTTAAAAATGGGCCTTAGAAAAAAGACAGAAGGATGAAATATCTCTTACATAATGTAAGGCATCCCTCTCAAGTACATATGGGATGTATACAAGAAGATTTTATCCCAATGACACAAAGGTGAAATTTTTACAATTGGAGCAAGTTAGAAGGAAGCTTCTGGGCGGTAGGGAATTTGCTTGGCGCCTCAAACTTCTGCTTCGTAGCAAAAAAGGAAGCACAGGAATTCAAAAGTATTCCATAATTATTCCCAAGGGCACATGAATGAAAATATTATATAGAAGTTACATCAGGGGGCTCACTCTATGAATCAAGGACATAGTGTGTGCATTTATAGGATCTTAAAAAATACTCCTGAGTTCACTAGATATTTAGTAATTCCTCAAAAATCATTGGTTGAAAACACATTATACAACTTGATGAGAAATTTATACTAAAAGCAAGAAATCTCACGTAAAAATCCATATTTTTGCATCAAAACACCAAAATCAACCCTTGACTTGAAAGTGATGCTATCAATAACACCCCCCCTTTTTTTAGGGTTAAAAATACAACCATGGACTTAAAAACCCATATTAATACAAAGAAAAACCTTAAAATCAACCCTTGAATTGAAAACTAGTGCTACTAGTAGCATACCTTTTTTTTCAAGGGTTAAGATTATAATTTGTTTGAAAGCATGGACTTAACAATTAGTATCATTACTACAAAAAACTTAAATTTAACCCTTAAATTAAAAACTAATACTACTGGCATCTTAAATTCTTTTTCAAGGGCTAAAATTATGCTTTTTGGAAACCCCAATCGATATAGGTGCAATCAAAACCATGAATCAACTCCCAAATCAAAAATTGGTTCTACTCGTAACACCCTCTTTTAAGGATAAAATTATGACTTTTTGGAAACCCCATCCTATGTTGAATGAAATCAAAACCCAAATATACCCCTAAACCAAAAATTCTTGCTACCAATGGCAACCCTTTCTTTCATTGGGTTACAATTGTATTCATTTCAAAACCATGCATGGCATAAGAAAACTATTTTTTTTCTTTTAAATCACTTAAAAAAAAGAAAATAGATATCAATTTTAATTAAACATATATATATATATATATATATATATATATATATATGGTCATTAATTATCACAATTAATGACCAAATTAATGACCACAAGACAAGCTATAAATGACCAAACTAAATATGGCCACATTTTTGTTTGTGTGGTAAGAAACCAAAAATTAGCCACCAAAACTACCATTTTGTCATTTATATGTGAATCCTGACTATTTTTTTGTCACTTATCTCTGTTTTTTGGTCACTTATCTCTCATTTTTTGGTCACTAATTTAATCGGTTTTAGTCATTTTATATGCAATTTTTGGTCATTTTGTTTGGTCACTTATCTCTCATTTTTTGTCATTAATTTAATCATTTTTAACCAATATTGCAATATCATTAGGGCACGGAGGAATCAAACCACCAACCTCCTGCTTGTAAGGAAGACACTCTTCCATTAAGCTAGCACCCTTTAAGAATTTCAGAACCTAACTTACATAGTCCTCTATAATGGTAAAAAAGATCAATGCATGCCTTGGAGTATCTAATGGTTGGTAAATGATGATATATTGTATAAGTTTATAAGATATGATCAAGCAAGCTATGAAAACCATGCACATAGATATGCAAATTCTATAAGACTTTGAAATCCAATAGGATGAAACAAAACCTAGAGATCAACCCATTCTAAAATTTGTTTGAACCCTTATAAAAGTACCTGGAGGTTATAACTCAGATGAACTCAAATTGAAAATTGGTCAATAAGCCATAAAATAAACTAAAAATAACAAAAACCTTTCTGAATAATTAAGTTAGTATTCAAAAACTATCCAACATCACAAACCACAATAGTACAACTATCTAAGAAATTGGCTAATTTAAGTATAAGGAACTGCGTTGAACAAAATTTTCATATTTATCATCCTTCCAATTGAAATCCATAGTGCAATTAATGGGAGCATAAAAGGACATATTTTCTCGATGGATTTCTACATTCAATTTAACAGAAAGTTGTTCTCAAAACTCAACTCTTACTATAATTAAAATTGTTTCATTTGTGTATAATATTTACAAAATATCATTTAGGGATCATCTTCAAAATTTTCAGGCATGAAACAAAACAATTCAGTCGTTTTAAAAACCAATGAAAAATCATCCTATGTGCATGTAATTTTGGAAGGAAAATGTAGGGAAAACTAAATATAGATATTGAGCCCCACATGGTTCCAATGGTCTCTCTACTAAGGACCTATATTTGATTTATTCACTTTCAATAGAAGATCTACATAAGGGTTTAGGACAATATTTCAAGCATCCATCTCAACTTTCAAGTTCATCAGACTGTAAGAGAAAATTTGAAGGATTGGAAAAACATCTTGGGTTTCAAGGGATATACCATGGTTCCAATCCTTTGAACTCACTATTAGAGATTTCAAACCATTTCAGAATGAACATATAGCGGGTCATAACATTTTTTTGTAAGTCACATCCACATGCCCCTATCAGTAGGGAATAAAGTGGTTTTCTTGAAGGATATGGAAGGATTACATAACAATGAGGTACTAAAATTGAGCTCATAGGAATCTATGAACCAAGACAAAACTCAAAAATAGATCTCACAAACAATTTACTCAAAATTGATATGAAAGAGTGCAAAAAATGGGTTGCAGCTGTATAATGATTTCATTAATCAAAAAGTAAAATGGATAATTATTACAATGCAATACATTGGCATTAATAGCCAGACAATTCGAATTCATGAGAGGAAATTCGAATCAATTAACTCAATCTGACTACATGGATAACTGGGTGTGTCTAAATCGCCATCGGAGCTTAACTAACTAACTCTAATTGTCTAATTCAATCTCTCGATTAGATAGAAAAAATAAAACTAGTCTAATTGATGTGGTAGGTGAGAAAATGTGCCTTCCCACATGCATTCAATCAAATATTGGTGCTAACTGAATGTAATTGGATGTAACTGACTCATAACTAGGCTTGACTTGTCACCAACTGAACTCAACTAAAGGAGGTTGGTGCCAGCACTCCCAGTGGCTCCTAAATTGTAGGCATTGGTCTAAGAGGTGCCTAAAGTGATGTATGCAAGTGTAGTCAATGGAATTTAGCCTCAATTAGTATCCCTCGCACTCTAGTTATTGGTACATGTGGCCCAATTAGGCCAAGTGGACCTAATGGTACTAGTGACTCAATAATGACTAAAAAGACTCATAAGTTAGGATTAATTGACCATTTTGGACAAGGGAGGATTATAATCCTAACACCCCTCCTAAATGCTAACTTGGACAACTGTGGTCCCTGGTAACCAAGACCATAGGCCACCCATTATAGATACAATGCAACAATTGACTACTTAATACAAACAATGAAACGGGGAAAAACCTCATGGGAAAAATACCCCCCCCTCAAACTAAGCAGGTAGAATTAGGATTAAAGCTAAAAAACTTGAGAAAATGTTGTTACAACCTTCATCTTTGTGGTGTAGTGAAGCAGCATGCTTGTTCTTCTTTGCATAGGTATCCTAGGGCCTGGCATGTAGACTTCTCCATATTATCCCAAAATGATGATGGAAGGAAGGAGGAATGTAACCTTTGTCTATTTTTGGAGGAAGAGAGACATGATCCACTATGTTCTTCTGAAAGCAGTGTAGTTGATCAGACCTTGTCATGTAGCATCTAAAAGGGATTTTGTTGCATCTCTCTAAAGGAAGTGAGCTTGATTGACATAGCACAAGGTTCTCTTTCTGAAACTAATTTCTTGTCCTTTTTATGTCAAACGGATTTCCAACCATCTTCCCATATGCCCCAATTACCTTTTTTGCCCATTTGGACTTAGGATTGGGAGTAGGGACTGGATTTGGATCTGAATCACTATGAACTTCATATTCAATCTAATAAACTGATACAACTAAGTCTTCTACTTTGGATTCTAAAATACTAGTGGAAAATTTATCATATTCAAAAGGAGTAGATAGAATGTTTTTACCTCTGCTTTCAAATGGCAGTTGAGAGTGCACTGTTTGAAAATGGCCAAAAATGTGAGAATTCATATTCCTTGGAGGCATGATTTGCAACAACCTTTGCTTTAATGTTCCCAGTAGAGATATCTATGATCTCCACTAAGTCATACGAAATATCACTCACTTTGGTGGACCAATGTGAGTCATCTGGTATATAGATAATAGATTTGCAGCTAAGGAGGGCACATAAAGTACATCATTGAATTTTTCATGCTTCAACTTGATAGAACCCTTCTCTTTAGCTCGAATTTGACTATCATCACCCACATGAATTCTAGGACCATCAGTAGACTGTAATGAGGAAAACGATTTTCTGTATACAACCATATGATTGGAAGCTCCTGAATCAATGAGGAAAGCATGTGTTTTTTAACAACTAGGCTTCATTGCATGGAATTTCTCCTCATGATCTTCAGTCTTTTCTCCATAGTCAACTTTCCTTGCACTAGCTGGAAGATTAATGTTATAATGGTCTAGGAGAAGATCCATTTGATCAATTGTTCTCATTATACAAGAACTTTCTGGGTGAAATCCCCTTTCAGTGTAGGAGAAAAGGACCTTTTCTTTTCCCTTCTTCTTGTTTCTCCTCGAACCCGAGGACACATCTGACTGTTCCTTCTCCTTAGGAGGCTCATACTTTTTTTTATTTCTTTTCATTCCCCTTTTCATTCGTAGCTTTGGGTCCTCCAGGAAAAAAGGCTTGATATTTGGAAGATATGATGATCCCCATTTGGAAAATCATGTCATGCTCATTGGTGAGAGACTCAATAAATGTATTGAGGGTTAGCATCTTCCAATTTAGGATTGTAGATTTATTGGTATGAAAGGTGGGCACAAAAACTGAGTAATTTGGGCCAAGTTTTGAAAGGATGGAAAGGATGAGTTTATCATCCTCCTTCTCAACTTTACATAGCTTTAACTAGAGCACCAGGTGCTTGAATTTGGTGAAGAAGTCATTCATGGTTTTAAAGTTTCCCAAGTCTAGAGATGTAAGCTCATTCTGTAGCTCATAGATTCTCAAGTCATATTGCTTATCAAAAAGAGTAGCAATTTGGTCCCATATCTCATTGGGAGTCTTCAAATGAGTGATGTGGAAGAGAAGATCCTTAGAAATTGAAATGCACATAAATCTATATGCTTCATCAAGCTTATTTTAGTATTTTTCTTTGTATACACCATGATTTATCTCTACCTCTATGTCCATGGTGACTATGTACAATCCATTGGAGCGAAGCTGAATCTCAATGTCCTCCTTCCAGTGATGGTAGTTGAAAGGAGTGAGAAGATTCAAAGAAGAGGCATATATGCTGTTGTAGTGAATGCAGTGAAGGAGTTTGAAAAACTTGCAAATCACACAAAAGAAGACAAAGTAAGTTCAACAACCTGCACTTTTGGAGTTTGCTTCACACCCGACTTAGTCAATCAAGCAAGCTTGATCAACAATTCCTTTTCCTAGGAATTATGTGGTAAACTCTCTGCTTCTGGTGCAGAGTTGGAAGGAGCAATTTTGCTCAAGAAAAATTTTGATCCAGCATGAAATCTGTAGAAGAAGAAATTCCTTGTCCTACCGAGGATTTGATACCATATACAAATTGAGCTCATAGGAATCTATGAACCAAGACAAAACTCACAAATATATCTCACAAACAATTTACTCAAAATTGATATAAAACGGTGCAAAAAATGGGTTGCATCAATATAAAGATTTCATTAATCAAAAATTAAAATGGATAATTATTACAATGAAATACATTGGCATTAATAGCCAGATAATTCAAATTCATGAAAGGAAAATTGAATTGATTAACTCAATCTGACTGCATGGATAACTGGATGTGTCTAAATCACCACTAGAGCTTAACTGGCTAACTCCAATTGTCTAATTCAGTCTCTCAATAAGTTAGAATCAGTTAAACTAGTCTAACTGGTGTGGTAGGTGAGAAAAGGTTCCTTCCCACATGCCGTCAATCAAATGCTGGGGCTAACTGAATGTAACTGAAGTAACTGACTCATAACTAGGATTGACTAGTCACCAACTAAACTTAACTGAAGGAGGTTGGTGCTGACACTCCTAGTGGCTCCTAAATCATAGGGATTGGTTTAGGAGGAGCCTAAAATTATGCATGCAAGTGCAATCAGTGGAAGTTAGCCTCAATCAGTGTTCCCCACACTCTAGTGACTGGTACATGTGGCCCAATTAGGCCAAGTGGACCCAATGGTACTAGTGACTCAATAATGACTAAAAATACTACTAAGTTAGGCTTAATTGACCAGTTTGGACAAGGGAGGATTATAATCCTAACATGAGGGTAAAGTGAGCAACAACATAGCACATAAATATAGATCATCCTTTGACAACAAACCTTGACCATAAAGATAAATAATAATAAAAACGTTGAGACATAGTTCAAGAGCATATCTTGACAAAATGATAGATCATATTTTGACATAAGGATAGATCAAAACCTTGAGAAAGAATAGGGTTTATGATTGTAGTCATTAGGTGTTTAGGGTTTTTTAAGTTTTCATTAAAAAACAATTTTTTGGGGGGGATCAGTGGGTCATAGAAGCGCCAAAAGTTTCAGGATCTGTTTTAAAATTTGAAGAATGGTTTGATTTCTCACAGGATCCATTTCATAGAACCAAGATATGTTTCCTTCTACGGGGGATCTATTTCCATGACAAATCCTAGGAATATCATGGGAGATCCTATAGCATGGGGTGGAAGATCTAGTAACATAGATAAAACCTTATGTAACTACCCATTATTAAGGACAGTAATGCAATTCCTAAATAAGGGATATAACTTTAATTGAACATAATATAGAAAAACATAATAGTACAATACTTACACTAATATTTACTAGCTAATAGTATGATAACAAAAATATTTTGTAACTTATTGATTGCATACTCTTACAAAAGATACCTGGGATTGTGTAGCTTCACAAAATATTGTTTCTTGAAGTAGTTTACAGCTCGAGGCAACTTCATCGAAACACCACTTAGACAACCTCGCCCATGGAACAACTCTCCTTAAATTAAATGCTAAAATATATGATCCCATTGGAAAGCACATTGATCCTCCTTCGGATAAACCACTGAGAGGCATCCGATGGTATTTTAACACATAGGACGATTATGAATACTTGAATTTGTGGCAGAAAATATATGGTTTACCACAAGGCAATCACCTCATGGAGTGAAAATATTTAAAAAAATTTCAAGAACAACTAGTACAATTGAATTCTTGGGATGATATAAAATTCAAAGTCTTGCAAAAAATAGAGCAAGTATATAAAGAAAATAAAGGCATTGTCACATACCCCAATTTTGTAAAATAATGTTAATTGTTTTAATTTGATTTCCTAAGACATTATGTTAAATTTAATGCTAAGTAGGAACTGATGACTTAGCAGAGTCAAAAGAAGTGGAATGTAATTCTGAATATTTTATTATTAATAAATAAAAAGTGGAGACAACAGTATGGGAGAGCTGTTAATAAGAGGTTATTTGTCAAACTGGTGGAAGGAACTAGGTGGAGGGAAAAAGACAAGTGGCAGCATCCTCAAACACTTCCTAGGTTGCAGGTGGCAACTTCCCTATAATTGGGGTCATGATCCCCCAAGAAAGTGGGATCAGAGAAGGTGGCTCAATAAATGACAACTAACCCAAAAAGACCTAGACAATCCTTTGAAAGTACCCAATGAATAGAGCTGAGGTTGCTCAGATATTTTGCAGAGAAGAATCATTCAAGAGGAATGTTATTCAGGAAATTCATTGGGGAAAAAGGGAAATAGTAAGGAAGGTGTTCCGAGAGAAAATCTGCAGTAACTTGGTCTGTCACGGCTTGCTAAGCTGGGAGAACTTACTGATAAGTTTAGGGTTGTATTAAGTCTGAAGACTGGTACTTGATTACTGCTACACCTAGTTCCATCCAGGGAGACCAGAGCAAGCTCGGGGGTCCTGAGGAGTCGTTGTTTGAGTGCTCTCCAGGAATTGGTAGGGAGGAACGGCCTCCCATTGCTGTTGTTGTTCAATCTCAAGAACAGGTTCTGTCCTCTAACAGCCTTTGTTTTAATAACTGTGTATGATTGAAAGTATGGTTGTAGCTTATGATGTAAAGATTTAGATGGCTTAGTAATATAGTTGTTCTTATTTTGTCAGTAATAGAATCTTTTGATGAGAAATGAAAACCCCACCTGTGTTTTTCCTCATCTGGAGTGACCAGACCGTACTCCAGCACAGGGGTGAAATTATGAACAAAGATAGTAGGATGAAATTGCAGATTAGAATGTTAATGGAGCTATAGAGTATTTTCTTTGTGTTGTTATCAGAATAAATATCCTTTGTTTCAGTAGTATTAACCTGTACTGAAAACTGTCAGTCTTTTTAGAAACAAAAAAAGAAGCTAGGTTAACTACTGATAGTAGCAGGAATGAATAGATAAAACAATTTTTGATACAGTAGTTACTTTCAGTAATCTCATTGCTTAATTGAATTCAAGAGAAAGTAAGATAGTTCACTAGAGTAGGATTAAGCTAAATAAAGATACTTTACAGTCTATTTCTTTCCAGATTTAACTAATGTTGTATAATAAACAAAACAGAAAGAAAGATTAGCTAGAATGATTGATTGTTTCTACAGGTGACTTATTGAATTTCAGACTTTACTTATGGTTAGCAATCTATGTATTGGGTTTTATTTAGTTAAGCATAAATAAATTCCACAAATTCCATCCTAAACTTTTAAGTTGTTAACAATTGCAGTACTGAGTTCTTTTCTTCTATTTTCTAAATATTAACCTTTAACATAATTAAGACAATTTAGTATACAGAGAACTTCTGTAAAATATATAGTATAGTAAGTATAATAATACATAAATAAATTACTAAGTTTATTTACGATTATGAATAAACATAGAATAAGGGTAACAATTTTATAATAACATTTATAATTCTTTTAAATAAACTAAACTGAGTTAAAGTAATAACAGAAGCCATAGTACTTACAGGAAGACAACAGTCTTATAATATATTCTTTCTATCATATATGTTGCATGGACTAAGTATGCAGATTATATACTAACTATAGAAACAATATCATTTTTAATTTTAGTAACATGAAATAAAATTATAACTTCTACACCTAAAAGAAAAAGAAGTAATTGTTAGTTACTTAAGTACTCCACAAAGAACATTAAGTGTTTTATTTTATTCTTTTAGTAAAAATTATATAACAACATTGACAGCATTTATAAAACAAACTGAATATAAAAATAATGGATAGGAAAACCCTAATAATAATTTATAAAATTATTATGGAACTAAAATCAAGTATAGTAACACATGGCCATTAATCAATAGAGTGACGAAATGCTCAACTTATCGAGCTTAAGCAAAAATTTTACAACCTAACTAACAACCTCCTAATTTATAGAGGTATTTTATAAATCAAAGATAAATGCTGTAAATATTTTCTTATTTCCGAGCCTCAAATATTATGATTATAACATAAATAAGCCTATAAATTTCAGTACTGTATTATAAACAAAGAAATATAGAAAATAAAAATAGTATTAATAACTTATATCATGGACTTAGGGTGGAAAACCTGTAAATTCAAAGTTACAACAGAAGTAAGAAATCGAGGGTTGTAAACCCTTTTTCAAGTCAGGCTCAGAGCCTCATGTATTCACAGTAAAGATAAACAAAAAGTGAAACAGGTCTCCAAAGCCCTTGACCCCCTTCAAGTATTTGAGAGTATGGTATAATTACCCTCTATCTCATTTCACTTCTTACACAGCACTTGAACACAAAAAGAAACTAACATATACAATCACGGCCGAAGCCGGAGCACCCTCGCACAACGCAGGGGCCTCTTCAACTACCACAAGTATCAAACAAATTAACAGGACAAACTGAAGCTGCAAGGGTTGCAGACCTCAACACACTATCCCTCAAAAAATCCCAAAGGGACCACACAAGGAGAAGGTGCCATGGATTAAACCAGGCTTACCGTTAACTTGCAACCATTGCCACACTTGGTATCAAAAGCCGCGTAGAAGGAAGGGCCGAGACCTGTATCCAACGAAGAAAGCCGCAATATTAAAATTCGTAAGCTGGATAATATTCTTATAGTTAAAAACAAACAGTAAAACGAAGGAAGAATTCCAGTAATTTTTTTACCTGATCTTTTTATGGGGGCGCGACCACCAGCAATAGTATGACAACCATCCACGCGAGAAGGAAACCCTTTTGCAGGAAGGGAGAAGAGGTTTAACAATGCAGCAATCATTCAATCGTAATCCAGAAGAACAAGACCTCGGCTCTCACTGGGGAATGAGTAGGCTTTAGAGTCAAAGACCCTAGGTTAAGAAGCTGTGATGAAGAAACCCTGAGAAGATATCACTAACTCAAGCAAAGTACCAATAGTTTCATATCAACCTCTATCTTTAGGTATTCGGGCGATCATTCAAGGAGAAATAGAAACAGAAAGGCCATTAACAGCAAAGAAGCTACGACAGTGCAGTTGAAATTGTAGCAGAGTGACAGGAGCCCAAAGGCGAAGGAGGAAATGGTGAGCTAGGGTTTGACTGCTGCCCTTATAACAGCGCAGTGCATGGCTATGGTAATGCCACGATAGCCCAACAAATATTTGGCAAACTGTGGGTTTAAGTGTATAGTTCTAGCGAACATCCCACCGAAAGAATGATCCCCAATCATTTATTTAATCAATGGTTACACTTTAGTCCTCATGCAAAGTCAACCAACATATACGCTGCATGTAAACAAATTAAGTTTTCATTATTATCAACCCTAGTCTTTGGCAATCAGCAAGGTCGTTGAAATTCATACAACGACCCTTATACTTATAAAGCATGGTTTCATGGATTCAAAACTATCCTTTGCTTCATGAAATGGTTATGGTTATAACCCTTTTACTAGGTAAATAATATATTCACCCTAGCTTTTAAATATATGTAAAGGAGGCAGTTCCTTTATGAAGTTTATAGAACATAAAATAAAGGTTAAGCTATAATTTGATTGTGAACATGGCTAATTCTTAGGCCTCTTATCTCACACCTTATATATATTGTTATAGATATATGCATTATGATATATTAGTTCCATCAATTTCTAACTTATCGTAAAAGTATACTTTGGAAAATTATAAAGGAGGTTATAAAGTAAAAACTATGGAAATTATCCTATTGTTCATAATAACCTTAATGGCCTTATTGGTATATTGATAAAATAGTAATGTTTGGTAAAAGGATACAAAAGAGAGTAGTAACTACTATGTGGTGAAGGCTCTTTCTTAAGGTAAATGTCCTCTAACCATAAATTATGACATGGCAGGGTTAAGCCACATTTCTTTTATCAAACAGATTCACCATAATAAAATAGTGAGGCCATATAACTGTTATGTCATGCATTTTAGTCCCTTAAGGACATGTTCCTTTTACATATATAAAAGGGATAGAATAAAACCTGTTTCAGTGAGATATCTATCTTACTAAAGTAAGCTCCAGCTATGCTTAAAAACAGTTGATGTGGAATAAAAACTCGATGCATCAACATTAGTATAGTTTTCTCAAAAAGGCGGCTTGAAATAAAGTTATAAACTCTTTTAAACTTTAAGGTTTAAAAACGGAAACAACAATATATAAACCCCTTATCATTTTACATTACTATGTAAACGTAATTGTACACAATTGAAATTATACCATAGAATTTATAACTCTGCTACTCTTACTCTGTTGCAAAGAGTTATTAAGACATTCCTATACTTGACGGCTATGATGGATATAGAATAGTTCAATAGTCATTGAGAACCATGAAATTACTTCTACTGGAAAGTAGTACAGTTAATGAATTTACCTCATTAAGCGTCGAAATTTTTTTAGCATTTATTTCTTACTGAGCTTTTATTTTTGCAGCGAACTTGTATTTAAATACTTTAGAATTTCGATAAGCAACACCCAAACTCTTACCTGTAGTCTGTAAGAACAGGAAACCTTTCTGCATTAGCTCGAAAGCTAAGTAAGCCCAATTTTTGCATGACAGTCCCACCTTGTGGTCGCAAGAAGAAAACAAGTCAGTAAACTGAAAGGAACTGTTCTATCACTAAACACAACCAACAGATAATTCAGATAATGAATTTGGTAACATATAATTAATTTAATAATTAGTTTACTGTAATTATGAAAAATTATATGCATTTTAAAAATTTTAATTTTATCGGAAAATTTGGGGTTTTGACATGTGGTATCAGAGCACAAGGTTCAAACACTAGGCCTTGATGCAGCCCAACTAGCTTTCCTAAGAATAGTAAATTAAAATAAGACGCTAACATATGTTTTGTTTTATGTAAAGAACAGAAAATTTCTTTTTCTAAAAATTAACAGGAAGGTATGGAAAAGCTGGGAGAGTATGCTCAGTAGGAGTCTCCAGACACAGAAACTAGACAAATGCCCAGAGAACCTATGTTAGAGGAGGAGACTTCCAACTCTTCAGAGCTGTTGTAGACTATAAAAGATTTGAAGACTGAAATGGAATCAGTCAAGAAGGAGAATGAGAGAATTTTGAAGGCTCGGGAAGAGTTGAACCAAATTTTAATGGAAAAGTTCCAAACTGAAGGAAGGAGAAGAAGATCAGAATCTAAGGATGTTAGTCATCAAAGAAGATCTAAAAAGATGAAGTTGGCAAAAACTGAAAGCAGTTCATCATCGGAATGGTTCGGTGAACGACAAAGCTACCACACTACTAGTGACAATAGTGAGGCTGAGTTGTATGACAGAAAGAAGAAGTATAGACCATATGAGGAGATTTCAGGGGAGTTTAAAAAGATAAAGCCCCCAAATTTTAATGGAGAGACTGAAAAAGGGGAAGAAGCAGAGTCCTGGTTATCCAGGATGAGGAAGTATTTTCATATATACAATTATTCAAATCAGCTGAAGGAAAGAATGGCAATCTATAACCTCTCTGGAAAAGCAGACATATGGTGGAAATATCTGAAGAGAGTCAAGGGTATCAGGGAAAAATAAGTTAATTGGAGTACCTTTAAAAGTTAATTCAAGAAGAAATTTTTGTCCGAACAATATTACGAAGAAAGAGCTAAAGAATTTTACGAATTGAAGTTAGGTTCAATGACTATGAAGGATTTGAACAGTAAATTCTTAATCTTGCTTAGGTATGTACCTTACTTAGTAGATGAGAAGCCTAAAGTACAACGCTTTCTCAGATATCTACCATATCACATTAAGGACAGAATTGAGTATGATGACCCGAAGACCTTGGAGGAAGCCATGCGGAAGGCTAATTTCTGTTTTGAGCAGAACAAGAAGAAAGAAGGTTTAGCCAACTGGAAGGCTAAGAAGAAAAACAATCAGTCTGAGTTTAAGAATAAGGAATTTGTACCCCAGAAGAATTTCAATAATAATAAAAACATAAATTATTCTAACAATAAGAATTTTCAGGGAAATAGAAATGGTACTTCCAATAATTCTAATAACTTTAAAGGCAAGGAAGCTGCAAACAACCATGGGAATTTTCCCAAGAGTTTTGAATGTAAGGAACCTATTAAGTGCTGGGAATGTAATGGCCCACACTATGCCTCAGTCTGCCGAAACCAGAAAAAGTCAGTCAGTAATATCCATACTGTGCAGGAGGAAATGATCGTCGGAGAACTATCGAGGACTATGCCCATAATAAATGCAGATTCGGAGAACCGCCAAGCTGACTATCAGACATCCATGGTGGAAGTGGAAGGTACGATTAACCAAACCCCTGTAACCATTTTAATCGATCCAGGAGCTAGTCTTAGTTACATTGCACCTCAAATAGTGGAAAAATGTAATTTGTCTGTCGATAAGTTTGATAATTCCTGGTTAGTTCAATTAGCCACTGGGGAAAAAAGAAAAGTAACATGTTCTGTGAAAGAATGTGCTTTACTTATGGATGAATTTAAAACTACAAATAAGCTTAATGTTTTTCCACTCGGCTCGTATGATTTACTGATTGGCATGGATTGGTTAGAGCAGCATAAGGTAGTTTTAAACTGTTACGATAAAACCTTTACGTGTGTAAATAGTAATGAACAACCAGTAAAGGTTAAGGGTATTCCTAGAAAAACTGTAATCAGACAGATTTCTGCTTTACAACTTAAAAGCGCTGTTAGAAAAGGGTGTAAATCCTATGCTCTAACTATTACAGATGAGGCAAGTAAATCTAAAACAGATAAGTTAAAAATAGAAGATATTCCTGTTTTAAATGAATTTACTGACGTATTCCCAGAAGAAATTCCAGGATTACCTCCTAGGAGGGAACTGGATTTCACTATTGAGCTGGTGCCAGGTGCAGTACCTAGCTCGAAAGCCCCGTATTGAATGAATATTTTAGAAATTAATGAGCTAAAATCAGAGTTAAAAGAGTTAATAGATAAGAAGTACATTCGACCCAGTGTGTCTCCTTGGGGAGCACCGGTCATCTTTTTCAAAAAGAAAGACGGAACTATGCGACTATGCATAGATTATTGTCAACTAAACAAGATGACTATTAAAAACAGATATCCGTTGCCCCGCATAGATGATCTGTTTGATCAGCTACATGGAGCCACGGTGTTCTCAAATATAGAACTGAGGTCAGGATATCATTAGGTAAGAATTAAGGATGAAGATATGTTCAAGACAGCCTTTAGAACAAGGTATGGACATTACGAGTTTGTCGTAATGCCATTTGGGCTTACCAACACCCCAGCTGTCTTTATGTGCTTAATGAATAATATAATGCATAAATACTTAGATAAATTTGTTGTCGTGTTTATCGACGACATCTTAATTTACTCTAAAACAGAAGAAGAACATAAAGAACACCTAAAGTTAGTTTTACAAGAGTTGCGAGAACAACAACTCTTCGCGAAGTTTAGCAAGTGTGACTTCTTTAAGGATGAAATCTAGTACTTAGGTCACGTAGTGACTAAGGAAGGGATTTCAGTTGATCCTGAAAAGATTCGGGTAATCGAAGATTGGCCGGTTCCAAAAGACGTAACAGATGTTAGGTCATTCATGGGAATTACCGGTTATTACCGGAGATTCATTGAAGGCTTTTCAAAAATAGCAAATCCGATCACTTCCTTGCAAAAGAAAGGCAAGAAATTTGATTGGAACTTAAAATGTGAAGAAATTTTTAAGAAATTGAAAACCTTATTAACAAGTGCACCTATTCTAAGAATAGCAGATTCTAATAAGGATTTTGTGGTATGCACAAATGCCTGTAATGACGGCTTAGGCGGTGTTCTAACTCAAGAAGGACATGTCATTGCCTATGAGTCCAGGAAGTCAAAAATCCATGAAAATAATTACGCAACTTATGATCTAGAGCTTGCGGCTGTTATACATGCCTTAAAAATGTGGCGACATCATTTAATAGGCAGAAAATTTATTCTAATGACTGATAATAAAGGACTGAAATATATTTTAGATCAGCCTAACTTAAATGCAAGACAAGCAAGGTGGTTAGCCTTCTTGAGTGAATATGATTTTGAAATCCAACACACAAAGAGTAAAGAAAATAAGGTGGTTGATGATTTAAGCAGAAACACAAAGCTGAACTTTACAGCAGCAATCAACACTTATGCTTCTGATTTATATGAACAGCTTACATAAGGGGTAAAACAGGATGAAATTTATCAGAAATTACAAGTTACAGCTAAAGAGAAACCTACAGAAAGATTAATAAAAGGTTATAGTCTAAATGAAGATGGATTTTTATTATTTAAGGATAAACTGTATGTGCCTAATGTGCCTAAGGTTAAGTTGTTGATTCTGGACGAAGTCCACAAAACACCTTACTCAGGACATCCAGGTTACCAAAAGACTGTAACCATGCTAAGAAAAGAATATTTCTGGCCTAATATGAAATCTGAAGTAGCTGAATACATTGCTAGATGTTTGGATTGTCAACAAGTGAAAACCGAACACCGACATCCAGCCGGTTTGCTGCAACCTTTACCTATTCCTAGTTGGAAATGGGAGGTGATTAGCTTAGATTTTATTACTGGATTGCCCCAAAATCAGAATCAAAATGACTCTATTATGGTGGTAGCTGACAAGTTGAGCAAGGAAGCACATTTTATTCCTGTCAAAACTACTTACAAGGCTGCCAATATAGCTGATATATTCTTAAAGCAGATTTTTCGGTTGCATGGAGTACCAAAAGTTATAATTTCAGAAAGGGATCCAAAATTCACAGGGAATTTTTGGAAGCCCTTGTTTAAGGGATTAAATACAACACTGAATTTCAACACCTCCTTCCATCCTCAAACAGATGGATAGACTGAAAGAATGAATCAGGTGCTGGAGGATTTGTTAATGATGTATGTTAAAGATCAGCCAGGTAAGTGGGAAGACTACTTGCATCTACCAGAGTTTGCATATAATAATAACTATCAGTCATCAGCTAAGTTTAGTCCATTTGAAATTCTGTATGGACGTAAATGCAACACTCCTATCTCCTGGAATAATCCAGTAGATAGATTGGTGTTAGGACCAGAATTATTGAAAGAAATGGAAGAGATTGTGAAGCGAGTGCAGGAAAATTTGAAGGTGGCACAGGATCGGCAAAAGAGCCAAGAAGATTTGAAAAGAACTCCCAAGGAGTTCCAGGTAGGTGAGCATGTATTTATAAAGGTAAGGCCAAAGAAAAGCTCTCTAAGATTGGGGAGTTGTGCAAAGCTAGCACCACATTATTGTGGTCCATTTGAAATTTTATCTAGAATTGGTCAAGTTGCATACCAGCTAGCATTACCATCTAACTTGAAAGTACATAATGTTTTTCATATCTCTATTTTGAAAAAGTATGTTCATGATGCTACTCATGTAATTGATTGGAATGTTGTACAGGTGGAACCAGAAGGAGAAATTCTGGTGGAACCGGACTGTATCCTCGGGAGGAGGGAAATTACTCTGCGGAACCACACCATTGGACAGGTGAAGGTGCAATGGAAGAGCCTTAGTCCTGAAGAGGCTACCTGGGAAATGGAAAGTAAGATGCGGGAGACATACCCGAATCTGTTCCAGGAAGTTGCAGAGGATGAAGAATAAGTAACATCGATGACGATGTTACATTTTAAGGGGGTGTGTATGTCACATACCCCAATTTTGTAAAATAATGTTAATTGTTTTAATTTGATTTCCTAAGACATTATGTTAAATTTAATGCTAAGTAGGAACTGATGACTCAGCAGAGTCAAAAGAAGTGGAATGTAATTCTGAATATTTTATTATTAATAAATAAAAAGTGGAGACAATAGCATGGGAGAGCTGTTAATAAGAGGTTACTGGTCAAATTGGTGGAAGGAACTAGGTGGAGGGTAAAAGACAAGTGGCAGCATCCTCAAACACTTCCTAGGTTGCAGGTGGCAACTTCCCTATAATTGGGGTCATGATCCCCCAAGAAAGTGGGATCAGAGCAGGTGGCTCAATAAATGACAACTAACCCAAAAAGACCTAGGCAATCTTTTAAAAGTACCCAATGAATATAGTTGAGGTTGCTCAGATATTTTGCAGAGAAGAATCATTCAGGAGGAATGTTATTCAGAAAATTCATTGGGGAAAAAGGAAAATAGTAAGGAAGGTGTTCTGAAAGAAAATCTGCAATAACTTCGTCTGTTACAGCTTGCTAAGCTAGGAGAACTTACTGATAAGTTCAGGGTTGTATTAAGTCTGAAGACTGGTACTTGATTATTGCTACACCTAGTTCCAGCCAGGGAGACTAGAGCAAGCTCAGGGGTCCTGAGGAGTCACTGTTTGAGCGCTCTCCAAGAATTGGTAGGGAGGAATGGCCTCCCATTGCTGCTGTTGTTAAAGCTCAAGAATAGGTTCTGTCCTCTAACAACCTTTGTTTTAATAACTGTGTATGATTGAAAGTATGTTTGTAGCTTATGATGTAAATATTTAGATGGCTTAGTAATATAGTTGTTCTTAGTTTGTCAGTAATAGAATCTTTTGATGAGAAATGAAAACCCCACCTGTGTTTTTCCTCATCTGGAGTGACCAGACCGTACTCCAGCACAGAAGTGAAATTATGAACAAAGTTAGTAGGATGAAATTGCAGATTAGAATGTTAATGGAGTTATAGAGTATTTTCTTTGTGTTGTTATCAAAAGAAATATCCTTTGTTTCAGTAGTATTAACCTGTACTGAAAACTGTCAGTCTTTTTAAAAACAGAAAAAGAAGCTAGGTTAACTACTCATAGTAGCAGGAATGAATAGATAAAACAGTTTTTGATACAGTAGTTACTTTCAGTAATATCATTGCTTAATTGAAATCAATAGAAAGTAAGATAGTTCACTAGAGTAGGATTAAGCTAAATAAAGATACTTTACAGTCTATTTCTTTCCAGATTTAACTACTGTTGTATAATAAACAAAATAGAAAGAAAGATTAGCTAGAATGATTGATTGTTTCTACAGGTGACTTATTGAATTTCAGACTTTACTTATGGTTAGCAATCTATGTATTGGGTTTTATTTAGTTAAGCATAAATAAATTCCACAAATGCCATCCTAAACTTTTAAGTTGTTAACAAGTGCAGTACTGAGTTCTTTTCTTCTATTTTCTAAATATTAACCTGTAACATAATTAAGACAATTTAGTATACAGAGAACTTCTGTAAAATATATAGTACAGTAAGTATAATAATACATAAATAAATTACTAAGTTTATTTACAATTATGAATAAACATAGAATAAGGGTAACAATTTTATAATAATATTTATAATTCTTTTAAATAAACTAAACTGAGTAAAAGTAATAACAGAAGCCATAGTACTTACAGGAAGACAACAGTCTTATAATATATTCTTTCTATCATATATGTTGCATGGACTAAGTATGCAGATTATATACTAACTATAGAAACAGTATCATTTTTAATTTTAGTAACATGAAATAAAATTATAACTTCTACACCTAAAAGAAAAAGAAGTAACTGTTAGTTACTTAAGTACTCCACAAAGAACATTAAGTGTTTTATTTTATTCTTTTAGTAAAAATTATATAACAACATTGACAACATTTATAAAACAAACTGAATATAAAAATAATGGATAGGAAAACCCTAATAATAATTTATAAAATTATTATGGAAATAAAATCAAGTATAGTAACGCACGGCCATTAATCAATAGAGTGACGAAATGCTCAACTTATCGAGCTTAAGCAAAATTTTTACAAACTAACTAACAACCTCTTAATTTACAGAGGTATTTTATAAATCAAAGATAAATGCTGTAAATATTTTCTTATTGCCAAGCCTCAAATATTATGATTATAACATAAATAAGCCTATAAATTTCAGTACTGTATTATAAACAAAGAAATATAGAAAAGAAAAATAGTATTAATAACTTATATCATGGACTTAGGGTGAAAAACCTGTAAATTCCAAGTTACAACAGAAGTAAGAAATCAAGGGTTGTAAACCCTTTTTCAAGTCAGGCTCATGGATTCATGTATTCACAGTAAAGATAAACAAAAAGTCAAACAAATCTCCAAATCCCTCGACCCCCTTCAAAGTATTTGAGAGTATGGTATAATTACCCTCTGTCTCATTTCACTTCTTACACAGCACTTGAACACAAAAAGAAACTAACATATACAATCACGGCCGAAGCCGGAGCACCCTCGCACAACACAGGGCCCTCTTCAACTACCACAAGTATCAAACAAATTAACAGGACAAACTGAAGCCGCAAGGGTTGCAGACCTCAATGCACCAACCCTCAAAAAATCCCAAAGGGACCACACAAGGAGAAGGTGCCATGGATTAAACCAGGATTACCGTTAACTTGCAACCATTTCCTCACTTGGTATCAAAAGCCGTGCAGAAGGAAGGGCTGAGACCTGTATCCAATGAAGAAAGCCGTAATATTAAAATTCGTAAGCTGGATGATATTATTATAGTTAAAAACAAACAGTAAAACAAAGGAAGAATTACAATATTTTTTTTACCTGATCTTTTTATGGATGCGCGACCACCAGCAGCAGTAAGACAACCACCCACGCAAGAAGGAAACCCTTCTGCAGGAAGGGAGAAGAGGTTTAATAATGCAGCAATCATTCAATCATAATCCAGAAGAACAAGACCTTGGCTCTCACTAGGGAATGAGTAGGCTTTACAGTCAAAGACCCTAGGTTAAGAAGTTGCGATGAAGAAACCCTGTGAAGATATCACTAACTCAAGCAAAGCACCAATAGTTTCATATCAGCCTCTATCTTTAGGTATTCGGGCGAGCATTCAAGGAGAAATAACAACAGAAAGGCCATTAATAGCAAAGAAACAACGACAATGCAGTTGAAATCGCAGCAGAGCGACAGGAGCCCGAAGGCGAAGGAGGAAATGGTGAGCTAGGGTTTGACTGCTACCCTTATAACAACGCAATGCATGGCTATGGTAATGCCACGATAGCCCAACAAATATTTGACAAATTGTGGGTTTAAGTGTATAGTTCTAGCGAACATCCCACTGAAAGAATGATCCCCAATCATTTATTTAATCAATGGTTACACTTTAGTCCTCGTGCAAAGTCAACCAACATATACACTGCATGGAAACAAATTAAGTTTTCATTATTATCAACCCTAGTCTTTGGCAATCAGCGAGGTCATGGAAATTCATATGACGACCCTTATACTTATAAAGCATGGTTTCATGGATTCAAAACTATCCTTTGCTTCATGACATGGTTATGGTTATAACCCTTTTACTAGGTAAATAATATATTCACCCTAGCTTATAAATATATGTAAAGGAGGCAATTCCTTTATGAAGTTTATAGAACATAAAATAAAGGTTAAGCTATAATTTGATTGTGAACATGGCTAATTCTTAGGCCTCTTATCTCACACCTTATATATATTGTTATAGATATATGCATTATGATATATCAGTTCCATGAATTTCTAACTTAACGTAAAAGTATGCTTTGGAAAATTATAAAGGAGGTTATAAAGTAAAAACTATGGAAATTATCCTATTGTTCATAATAACCTTAATGGCCTTATTGGTATATTGATAAAATAGTAACGTTTGGTAAAAAGATACAAAAGAGAGTAGTAACTACTATGTGGTGAAGGTTCTTGCTTAAGGTAAATGTCCTCTAACCATAAATTATGACATGGTAGGGTTAAGCCACATTTCTTTTATCAAACAGATTCACCATAATAAAATAGTGAGGCCATATAACTATTATGTCATTCATTTTAGTCCCTTAAGGACATGTTCCTTTTACATCTATAAAAGGGATAGAATAAAACCTGTTTCAGTGAGATATCTATCTTACTAAAGTAAGCTCTAGCTATGCTTAAAAATAGTTGATGTGGAATAAAAACTCGATGCATCAACATTAGTATAGTTTTCTCAAAAAGGAGGCTTGAAATAAAGTTATAAACTCTTTTAAACTTTAAGGTTTAAAAATGGAAACAACAATATATAAACCCCTTATCATTTTACATTACTATGTAAACGTAATTGTACACAATTGGAATTATACCATAGAATTTATAACTCTGCTACTCTTACTCTGTTGCAAAGAGTTATTAAGAAAGTCCTATACTTGACGGCTATGATGGATATAGAATAGTTCAGTAGTCATTAAGAACCATGAATTTACTTCTACTGGAAAGAAGTACAGTTAATGAATTTACCTCATTAAGCGTCGAAAATTGTTTAGCATTTATTTCTTACTCAGTTTTTATTTTTGCGGCGAACTTGTATTTAAATACTTTAGAATTTTGATAAGCAGCACCCAAACTCTTACCTATAGTTTGTAAGAACAGGAAAACTTTCTGCATTAGCTCGAAAGCTAAGTAAGCCCAGTTTTTGCATGACAGTCCCACCTTGTGGTCGCAAGAAGAAAACAAGTCAGTAAACTGAAAGGAACTGTTCTATCACTAAACACAACCAAAAGGTAATTCAGATAATGAATTTGGTAACATATAATTAATTTAATAATTAGTTTACTGTAATTATGAAAAATTATATGCATTTTAAAAAATTTGATTTTACCGAAAAATTTGGGGTTTTGACAGGCATAGAAAGATAATTTCATACTAGAGTAATAGTAAATACGTACAGTATTTCAAGCGTCAATTTTTAAATTGAGATATTGTGATTTCCCGAAAATTCAAATCGAAATAAACTAGTACATAATGAGATATAAGTGCCAAATAAAATGACCACTTTTGATTTGGCAATCGTTGGTGGATAATTTTTGGTCCCTTGTCACGTGACCAAAAAAGTGGTAATTTATAGTTTGGTTAATTATAGCTTGTCGAATGGTCATTAATTTGGTCGCAAATCTAGTCATTGATCTGGACATTAATCTGGTCATATGTTTGGTGATAAGAGACCAAAAATTAGCCACCAAAACTCTCATTTGCTCATTTATATGCGAATTTTGGTCATTTGTTTTGTCACTCATCTCTCATGTTTTGGTCACTAATTTAGGCATTTTATATGCAAATATTCATTGATTTCTGTAGATAGGGTATGGAGGAATCGAACCACCAATCTCTTGCATGTAAGGAAGGTGCTCTTCCATTGAGGTAGTACACTTGAAGTCTCTACAATACTTACAGAAGTACCAAGATTATTCATGTACTTCAGACATCATATATAGATTATACAAGGCAGTGAGAATTAGCAATAAAATCTACTATTGTTTGATCATGCACTCCATAAATTTAAGTTCTACAAAAAATATTTTCCTTCTGTATGTTCATTCAAAAAAAGCATGCATTAACACATTCATAGTTCAAACAGAGATCCACTTATTTTTTCCATCACTTCAACATTTTTCTCAACTAATTTACCAATTCTCTCACCTAGATCAACAATTAGCTTATGTGCCTTTGCACCTAGGTAGGAGGTCTATACTTATCAAGATGTACAGGAGAATACCAAAAACACAATGGTCAACTTGATACATAAGGTGTGAAACAGATAAAATATTTGAAAATGACCATGGTTAAGTGCAAATTTACCTGGAGAGGAGTAAGAATAACATGCATATCAAAATAAAAAACAAGTGCATGTGCAGACAAGAAGGAGGAAACAGACAAACAAAGTAAATTAATAATCATAATTCTTAAGAACATATTTATTTACAGCAAGCTTATTGATAGAATTCCAAGGGTATAATTAAACTTACAATCAAATGGATGAAATCTATCTAGAAATATGTATGCCAACCTGCAATCAACAAAAATGTTTGTATTAGTAGAAAATCAGTTTACTTTCATAGATTTTTTATGCAATGGATTAAGAGGTTAGTTGTAATGAATAATAATGAGTAGTGACTCAAGTTAATTTTCATAATCCCTTTTCATGTGGAACCAATGAATCAACATAAAGAATCTTCAAACATTAGAATATTCAAAGAAAACCTTTATTCCTTTTGCATAAATTATGAATGGAAAACACTTTCAAGCATAATTAGAAAATTAAGACATTGAGTTGAAACCTGAGAGGCTGCATTATCATATAATTGTGGCAAAAATATTTGACTTATCAAAATAATATTTGAATACTGATCTATACAGTCACAAGCTATAGTTTAAAACCATCTTCATTAATCAATATAAATTCTCCCTAACCCTATATGAGAATATCATCTCCACAAAAGTTAGTGGTCATGGGTAGTCCTACACAATCCTTCATGGGAATAAAGTAGCACCCAACGAGAAAGGAAGAACTTTGTTGTCACCCAAGGCTAATAATTGAGTTGACTAGGGATAAGAAAATCTAATAACGTAGCGACGAGCCTCATGTAGCACTGGAGTGTGTCATCGCAACCCTAAAAATATAATTTGAACTATTTAAATCTAAGCCTCGGGTCCATAAATCTACACTAAGGGCTAGAATCTAGTGTCCATTGTATATCACCCTAAATATATCTTGCAAATACAAGGTCCACTTCCATCTCATGGTAGAAATTAATGCCTTGACAACGTAATAAGATGGAACCTTGAGAGAGTGTTTGTCTAAATGTTGTTTATGTACAATAACTTCCCTATAAGGCTAAGCAAATATTTTCCTTGTATCTAATGAAGTTAATAAGTATCTTGCTTGACAATCAAAACAAATAGTAATACCAGACCCCAATCTCATAATAAGCTCGACAAAGAAGGATAAACTACTCCTCTGTTTTAACCTATAGAGTAAAACATTTACACGTATCCATTGAATTTACACAAGTAGATTGACCTCTAGGTATGTGAAAATACTTATCAATACATAGTGTGAAGTTGAATAACTATAATGTGTCCTATAGGATATTAGGATCTATGAGAACAAGGTCATAATATGTAGCTAGGGAAGATGATGCATTTCTCCAATATTTAGAAGCAGTTATAGAACATTAAAGCATCATTGATCTACAACACTCATCAATGATCTTGCACCATCTTGGCCCAGTAGGTTGTAAAATGGTGGTTTGGGAAAATATTAGATCATTAAAGCATGTTACACTCTAAATAGTTGTTTAGGAAATAAATTAGAGACTAGACACATTACCATATAAGTAGAACAAAAGATGATAGACAAATGATAATTCTCTTTGTTGAATGAAAGGGAGGATGGAGGGTTTTTAATGTCACAACTTACAACTGATGTGAGAGTCAAACCTTTAAAATAAAATATATATCATATGTTGAAGAACAAGAATACAACAACACATTCAAAAACCAGGTGGTAATATTTATTAGAATCCCAACCCAAGCAAAGAAAAAACTTACACTTCTAAAACATACAGATCTACAATAATTAGTCAGATCAAACAACAAATGAAAATATGAATCGCGGATTCACAAGAAACTACAAAAATACAATTAGGAAGTTAAAAAAAGACCCTCATGTTCCTTTTAGAAGCAAATGAAAGTGGTTAAATTGCTTGCTAAGGTGGGTATGGTACATAAATAACGAAAGAGTGAAAAGACAAAATATTTGGGACTTTAGTAATTTGAAGGGAAAATACTAGCATATCAAAGTGGATAAATACAAGAAAATAAAACTGCAAAAAAATTTCAACCCATATAGGTAACAAGGAATACAAAAATACTCAAGGATAAAACAAATGATGCACAAAAATGAAAGAAAAAATATTCATCTAACCTATACAGTTGAACAATAAGATAAAATTCCCAACATTTTGGCTCTTGAGAAGGAATAGGCCTCACTAGTCAACTACTAATGAAATAACAAATAATTTAAGTTGAATAAAACATACAAAAATCTGCACATAAGCATCAATCCAAGCATGCTTTGAGACATACACATCATTTAAGTATGTTGAAGGGTACTAAACAGAGAGTAAGGTGAACCTATGACTTCCTCATGAAAATGTATGGATTTAGATGGAACAAGACTCACAACGAAACCAATTGTAAGATGACATAAATCTACATTATTAATGAAAGTGCACAAGAAAAATAATGCTTCCTGTAAAATTCTAATCCAATTATGACATCAAAACTATGAAGAATGGATCAGATGCACATTATTGACTCTAAACATGTAAGAAAATCAACTATTTTAAACAACACAATTAATTTCATGTATTCATTGTATGTGCACTGCTTCACACTCATTGTCAGTGTCATTTGGGCCTATAAAAAGATATATTACCCATAAAAAATCTAATCAACAGCCGGTGTTTCAGGATCTTACTGAGAAAATGAAATAATTTCATTATGTGCATGTTACTCACATGTTACTCCATGCTTCTTGAGTATTGGATCTTCAAAGCAGTAATCATTTAATTTTTTTGTAGCTGATATCAAAGAACAGGTATCTAGAGAGAGGTTAGTATGAAATTTTCATGATTCCCCAAGAAAGTGGAATCAGAGCAGGTGGCTCAATTAACGACAACTAACCCAAAAGACCTAGGCAATCTTTATAAAAATTCCCATTGAAGAGAGTTGAGGCTGCTCATTCTAGAGAAGTGATCATTCAAGTGAATGTCCTTCAGAGAAATTAAATGGAAAGGGAATTGTGGAAAGAGTTTGAGGGGATAACTACTGAGTGATCTAGTGCAGCTTCTAAGCTGAAAGATCTTACTGCTGAGTGTAGGGTGTTTTACTGAGTTATTGGACCAGCCTACTGTTTGCATGCTCCACCAATTCTCATCCAAGAAGACCAGGAACAGGCTCGGGGGTCCCGAGGAAGCGTTGTTTGAGCGCTCTCCAGGAGTTTGGTAGAGAGGAAGGGCCTCCTAACGCTGTTGTCATCTATCCTAATCAGGTTCTATATTATTTTTTTTTAATGTGTTTGAATGGAAAATAATTTCTAGTCTGTGTTTTTCCACACCTGGAAGGACCAGGCCGTACTCCAGCACTGATAGAATATTTACAATAGATGAAAGAAAATGTTAAGAGATTGAATATAATAGATATGGTTCTGCATTTAGTAGTTAGCAGAGTAATTTATTTCAATATGTAGATTATTATTAAAAAGAACAGTAATCCGATTAATATGTTTACTATTTTTAACAAGTTTATCTATGTAAACATATTGGAAAAGAAATAGCATTACTCTAGCATAGGTAGAACATTTAAGAAGATAAGAGAATATCTTAGTAGATAAGTTTGTGTATTTGCAGACAGTAGAGTAATTTTATTCAAGTCAAATTATTATGGAGGTTAAATTGTGTTAAGATAGGTTTATATTCTTTTGTTTTCACTTAGTAACTGAATGAAATGCAACAGAAAAATCACAGTAGAGTCACAATGTTTACATACAGTTAAGTAAATAAACTAGCTACTAATTACATAGTTTATTTTCTAATAATATCAACTAAATCTAAGACTGATACTTATTATAAACTAAATAGGGTGATATTAAAAAGTATATAATATAGAGTCTATGCTTTATCTTTTCAAGAACTAATCTACCTGACAGTTAGTAAATAGAAACAATGAAAGTATAATTAATAACTAGTATAAACTAAATATTTACTATGAAGAAACTATCTTATATTTAACAGGTAGGCTTATACCGGTAAAGGTAAAACTTTAGGGTTGAAACCCTAACTAATTTATTTAACCATTATAAATAAAGAGATAATTGTTTTAATTATTACATAACACTGAATTTTTACTAATTAACAGCATAGTAAACAAATAAGAACTTAAGAGTAAACAGTAAATAGAAATAAGCTAAGAACATATAGTATTTGTATAACTCTTTTATTTAAAAGAAAAGAAAATACTTAAACAGGATAAACATTATCAATGCTTTTGTAACAATGTAAATTGGGTGAACAAAAACCAACACATATGATAAATTTTAAGAATATATTTATCTAAGGGTCCTTTTACAGTAACCCTAGAATTTAAGCCTAACTAAAAAGCTTAAACATATAAAAATTTACCTATGAGTGAACTTACCATTCTTATTTTATCTTTGTTTATTTACAAGAAAAATATGAAAATAATAATTACCATCATTAACAACCAAGAAAGGGAAGACTCAATTTACACAGAGTCAAAATATTTATAATTTTATAAACCCTTCTCATAATCTACACAGAGTCTGAAATTTAAAAGGAATCTATTAAATCAAATGTATTACATTGACAGGCTGTAAGGCTGAAAACTTAACCAATTAACTACACCCTGCTCAAGGCCGGTTACACCCAGCATCATGGCGAGGGTAGAAAGACAAAATTAACATCTAATTTATAAAAACTTCATTACTGTAATAACATTTACAAAACAATGTATAATTATCAGTCTATTCGAAAACAGAGAACCATTAAAACAATGAACACAGGAGAACCCCACATATTAAGAAACTGAGTATATCATTATTAGCCATAGGCTATAATACCTGTCAATTAGTCGAGAACAATGAATACAAGTCACGGCATTATGGCCGGAGCAACCCTGTTACTAGTAAGGGCTTAGTAACCAAAATACTTATTAACAACTAAGCTAAACATTTAAAAACACTGAAAGAACCGAGGTCATATTACATCTCCAATCGAAACCCTTTTCCCCTAATATGTACAAGTAGGGAGGAGCCACATTGTAACTGGGGCTTACCTGTAGGTTTTTTTGGCAATCCAAACGTGGGTGGATTCTTTCCAATCTTGTATTGAACTGCAACCCTGCAAGCAAAAACCCAAAGGGTTTTAGTTAAGAGCTGTTAACTTCTAATATTAAAAACTGTAACTAGAAACCATAACATTTTTAAGAATATTTTCTTTACCTGGAAGCAAAAGATTTGAAAGCTGAGGAGGATTTGAGCCCACACCATAAGCAGCACAACAAACAGCCCAAAACCCTCACATTCACTAGTCATGATAGAGTTGACAGAGCTCACGGTACATTCTACACCACGAGCAGGAGTAAGCTTGGAAATGGCCATGAAAGGAAACAGTACTAAAACTATTAATAGAGACCTACTACACGCACAACAAGTATCGCAGGAAGAATGAAAACCAAATGCAAACTGTGAGTCTTGAAGACCACACTCTAATGGCAACACTCCTCTTTACACAAACTATGGAGCTGGAGACGAGCAACAGCGAGCCCTCATGGCCGCAGACAACCCAATAGTGTAGAGACCAAAACCCTCGATGGAAAATAAGAAGTAGGGTTTCATGGTGAGCTTATAAGCTATGCAATGCACGGTGGTGGATGTTCCATGTTCCCACAAATTTATCCATTCCACAGTGGGTCAAGTTGTATAGTCGCCACTGCATTATTGGGAATCGAATTATTATTAATAATCTACACAATGATCACAATGGTAATATATTATACAAAGTCGATGTATGTATCATTTCAATGATATCATTAAGTCAAACAACGTTGAAGCATGGGATTATCATGGTAACATTAAACCCTTGTTTAATTATAATCTTTGGAACCGTCGATGATAACGAACCAAATGATATATTGTATCATTAACCTTTGATATATGTAAACAATGAAATATCTCGACGGGAAAATAATAACTATGGAGAGATTCCTAGTAGGGTAAAAGCCCTTGAGAACAAGTTAATAATTCTAATAATAATCATGGATTCAATTATACATTGAAGGACTAGGTTAATAGAACTAGTCTTTATGTAAATACTAATGGTGAGAGTTTAAAATTATAAATCAACATTTTGTACATAAAAAGTATTTACATTCTATAATAAATTCTTATTTTTGTAAGAAGTCTATAGTACTAAGATAAACTTCAAGGAATTTGTAATCGTTTGGTCTCCATAAGTATAGTAAAGCTTCAAATGAATTCAATTAAGACTAAACTAGTCTTAGTAGTAAAGGATAGTAAAACTATCTAAGAGTACATATAGCATCACTATTATTTATAAATAAATAATATGATAATGAAATTTGTCACATTACTTATGTCATAAAGAAGTTTGGAAGTTCGAATCGTAACTTGACGACATTTGGGAAATTGCTCATCTATAAATACAATGCATTAATAAGTTGATAAACTTCCTCTACTGAAGCTTAATAAAAGGTAAAGCTAAGAGTTCTGTATAAGCTTGTTTCTTGAAAAACCTTAGGTCTGTTTCCATACTTATAAGCAGCGTTGTACATGTTATAAATAGCAACAGCAAATAACTTTTGTTTCAATAAGAGTATGGATATACTAAATCTTGAGCTCTAATAAGAACTGGAAATAGCTTAGAGTAAAGATAGAAAGAAGTTTTATCCAACGTAGCAGTCTTTCTGATTAAAGACAAACAGTAGGGAAAGTTATTAACCTTTATGACATGAAGTTTAAGTACTATCATAGATGCAAAGCAAGCAAAATAAATGTTACTTTACCTTGTACTACCTTGAATTCTTCTAAGCAAACTTTTACTCTAGCAGTATTTTTTATGCTAAAAGAAGTATATCAGGTTTAACGCCTTAATAAACTCTTACTGGTTCAAAATTTACCTGTCAAGCCTATAAGATACAGAAATCCAGGTATGTTAGCAATCGCTAAGTAAGCCCCAGTTAGAAAGTAACTTCTCACCTACTTGAAAAATCAAAACCATCAGTACAGCTAAAGATAACTGAATGCAAATTATTCACATCACATATCGAAATTAAAATAGTATAAATCTATATGTGTTTAAGTTAATGGTTACTTTTGTTAACTGTTTCATTCTTTCCGTTAGCTGCTAGCAGTTATCAAACTGCGACTATAAACAATTTATGTTACATCAAAAAAAATTAATTTTTGTGAAAATGTGGGGTTTTGACATATATAGTAGCACACATTTTCTATATCCATAGAGAAAACATACATGCAACACCTATAACTCATAGCAGGATCTTGATATGCTTTTCCCTCTATTTAAGTAATAGAGTGTGCATACTTATATATTCCTAGAGAAGGGGTCTCCTTATCATCAGGAGAAGTTAACCTAGACCTGTGAGAAACCTAATCCATAAGCAACAAAGGAGTTGTCCCATAAGAAATAAATTATAAGAACTGTATTCTTCCCATCGATCAACTTCTATTGACAACCCTATTCATATTTCTATAATTGGAAACCATTTTATATTGTGAAATTAATCATATAGGAAAATTAATGAGTTTTAGGACCCCAATATTTTAAAATGAAAAGGTCATAAGATATGGTTACAACTTCCTCCTTGTCATAGGTACTTTTATTTTTCATGTAGTATAGATAGAACCACGGAAATTCCAATTTGAGAATACCATGCAATCAAACATAAATATCATATGAAGAGGCATCTTGACAATCAAACTAGCATTAAAATAGCAATCATATCTAATGCTTGTTGATTCTAATTCAAGAGAAAAAGTTGCAATATTTTATGTAGGGGTATGGGAGGTATGTGATTCTTTGAATAAAGTAGGTAAAACAAATGAGATAACATCAAGACTAGATAATGAAAGTGACACTTTGATTGCAAAAGGAAATGGTATGGGAGACAACAAATTTAATATATGAAAGGGCTCTCAGAACTGCATCAGATGAGGATGTAGTGTCTAAAAAGAAATTCAATATTTCCATTTTTTCAGAGAGTGAATGCAGAAAGATACACTCTCATTGATTCATAATATAAATGGCCCTATAGTTGTATTCCCACTTTGTATTTTAAGTACTGTTGACTGTTCTGATATCACATTTTAACAAAAATACAGACATGTAGTGTTTAGTGTGTATCTCATCAAAAGAGATGTGTCATAATGAAACGTAGAGGTTGAGAAATAGGTTTCTAGAAAAAGGGAATCAAATATCATATGAACATCATCACAGGATGTAGAATCATGTCATAGACTTTGATCAATGTGAATTTGACAATGAATTTCCAATCCACCAATAGCATATCATAGAAAGGTATTGTTATGAAATTTCCAAAAGGAATAATACTATCATCTTTGGCACTATGACCTCCTAAGTCTGAACCATGACCTCCAAAGTTGGACTATGACCCTCTTGGTGCTTCCTGAATTGAAAAATGACCTTCTTGTGTCTTCTTAAATTGAATCGTGACCTTCTTGCGGTTGCCTAGGATGAACCGTGACCTTCTTGGGGTTTCCTAGACTGAACTGTGACCTTCTTATGGCTTCCTAGAATAAATTTTCAGCATCCATGATTGGGCCTAAGTTGAGCATCTACCATGTAAGAGTCAAATATATGGCACAAAGTGTATTGTGCAGCATACATATAGAGAACAAAATAAATCATCAATTATGCCTATATGCCTTGTAGAGTCCAAAAATAAGCATGCTAAGAATCATTATGCCACTACAAAATGTCATGATCATACATCATACATCAATGATCATACTACATAGTCAACTTCCATACATCATCAAACTCGTCACCACTGCTAGAACACGAAGCAATTTTTTCAAGGGTGTAGAGTGAATTGTTTTCGAGGTTCTATCCTGTGCATTAGCTGTTATTATTTATCTCTATTGTACTGAAAATTTTCTCTCTCTTGATCAATAAAAATATCTTGCAACTGGTTTTCTCCTTAGAAAAGGGTTTTTCCAAGGTCTTATTGACCAAAATGACTATGTTAATGTGATATTACAGTGTACTATTTATGTGTTTTTCTGCTACTAAATGTACTTTATGAGCAGTACATCATTCCTAATACTTGTATATTTAATGCTTGTGAAGAGTACAATTTATTTATCTTACTGTTAATGACTGATATCAGTGGTTCATGAAGTATTTGAGAAAATAAAAAGTGACTGTGTATGGAAGAGGTCTTATTTTCACCATGTTTTCAACATATATGAACTAATGTTCATTACATTGGTATTAGAGCTTGAACCATTTTGGTTCAATCTTGTAAACTTCTTTCTATCTTTATAGGAACTATTTTTTCCAAAAGAAATAGGTGTTTATGGTTTATCATTTATGCCATCAACCAGTAATGACCAAAATATATAAAATCAGGCATACCACATTCTATATAACCAAGTTAAAAAAATTGTGAAATAGTATTCAATCTTGTTCCAACAAAAGGACACATTTGATACTTAAAACTTGAAGCATAAAAATATACTATGAAATGGAAGGAGATAAGAATATTCCTTGAGAATACTGCTAACCCTACACTTCCCCAAACTTCAGTATTTTGGAAGGTCATGCCAAACAAAGTGATGAAATATTAACCATCTCAGGACTTGCTTATAATTATCTAGATCTAAGGAATAAATATTAGCTATCAATGACAAAATAAAATATACAAAACAAATCAGCACAACTGCAATGAAATGCATATCAAAACATATATTTGATTTGTCAATTAAATATTAAATCGTTGAATGTGAAAACTTTGCTTCCCTTAACCATTAACATATTTGTTTTTTATGCCATGGTTTATGCATTCCACTGACTATCCCTAGTCCCCTTGATGTGACACTTTAATTAACATAAGATCCGACTAAAACTCTTGCATTTGTACTATTCTATAATATATATTTGTCTAGTGATAAATGTGCTATATACTATCTCCAGTCGCATTCATGTTGAAAGGAAAATAAATTTATATAAGGGGAAGGATGTATTTAGACATTTTAAGGTTCTGACAATTAAACTTAAAAAGCACAATGTCAATGCCATCACTGAATACAAAATGTTTTGTGAGAATTTATTCACAGTTGGATCGAGGAGCCTACGAAACTTGGCACAATTTGATATTGTTCACAAAATATGCACAAAATAGTTGAAGGAGTGAAAATTACATACACGCATGAGGTCAATAACATATATTATTATGAATTTCCAACATGTAACTATGTATGGATCAGATATATATATTAAAATAGGGAAAAATCATGAGGCTTTGGAATCCATTTGGATGCATACAAGTGTCAGCTCAATATTTTACACTCAAACCCCCCTAAGTGGACCAATGAGCTTCCTAATCATACCAAACGGTCACGAATGCATGTGTGAATGTGGGAAAGGAATGATGGAATATAAATGGATGTATCTAAGGTGTGGGTGAGCACATGGGTGAGTGGGAGTGTCTCTAGGAGGAAATAAATGCCCAAGGAAGGCCAAAAACCACCTAAACCAAGTGCTAGCGCCTCTAGTCAAACAATATCCCTGAAAATGGGGAAAGGGGAAAGAACCAAGGAAATCTGTCATCAATTAGGGTGCCTTCTAGTCAGAATGTTCAATTGGGACCACCTCAACTGTCAAAATGATCAGTTGGGAGTGCCTCAACTGTCATAATGATCTACCTAGAGCGCATCAACTGTGGGTAAATGATCAATATCCCTAATTCTAGACCATAGAACATTGCAAGGAAGCAAATGAAATGTTGCCTAAGGTATGAGATCATGTAATAAGGTTGATTATTTCTCTATCACCCCACCTTAAGGCTAAATTAGTATAACTTAATGAAAATATCATGAGGCATTGGCAACAAAGGCTCAAGTCACCTCATACAACAACAAAAAATTATTTTTCCATAAAACCAAGGTAAGTAGGAAAAACCACATGGGAACAAAACCTCCACTAAAAAATGGACATTGGTCCAAAAATATGAAAGTGAATGGTATCCATCACCATGTATCACTCGCCCCAAGAAGGAATCTCAAATAAGTGAAGGTCTTCTCTATGAAGCACTTCATGAAAATGTCAGCGGTTTGCTCTGTATATGGGATATACTACAAGGTTATCACCTCATCATTCACCAAGATCTGGATGTAGTGCATGTGTATCTCAATGTGTTTGGTCCTCTGTCTCTTCATTGTATCTGTGGAAATATTGATTTCACTTTGATTTTCACACCAAACATATTTTGTAGTTGCATTCACTGCTCCTTTGTACTTGGCCTCAGTTGAATATAGGGAGATGGTGTGATGTTTCTTGCTTGAAAAAAATATGTGACCTTGTTCTGGCATGAATACATAACCTGAAGTGGACTTCCTATCATTGGGATCTCCAAACCAATCAGAATCAGATAATCCAACTAGTTCTAGTGGAGAACCAACAACATCTTGTACCCCAAAGTGTCAGGTTCCTTGCACATAGTGAAGGATCCTCTTGGCTTCCTTCCAATGGATATCATGAGTTTTTTGCATATATATATACAAAACACCTACAAAATATGCTAAATCAGGTCAAGAGTGTGTAAGATATAGCAAAACCTCGACTATTTGTCTATACAACGAGATGTCCACCAATGGAGACTCACCAAATTCACCTAGTTTGATACCAGAAAGGAATGGTAACTTGGACACCTTACATTCAGATATATTAAACTTCAATAATATGTCTGAAGAATAATTTTGTTGGATTACCTTGATCCCTCTTTCATATTTCTCAATTTCCAAACCAATAAATTGCTTCAACAATCCAAGATTGGTCATGGAAAACTCACTGTGCAATGAAGACTTGATTGACCCAATTTCTTTGGCGAAGATACCTATAATCAAAATATCATCAACATAGAGTAAAATGACCTACAATAAATCACCAATATTCTACAAATAAACATTAGGTTCATATTTTCATCTTTCAAAACCAAGTGATAGAATAAAATTGTTCATCTTGGCATACCAAGCCCTGGGGGCTTGCTTGAGGCCATAGAGAGACTTCTTTAACCTGCATACAAGTGAAGGGTACTCTAACATTCATACAAGTGAAGGATACTCTTATAAAACTTTAGGTTTCTGCATATATATCTCCTCCTGAATTTCACCATGAAGAAATGCACTCTTCACATCCATGTGGTGAACCTCCCAATGCTTAGATGCAGTTATGGATAAAACTAGCCCGATAGAGACTATCTTTGCAACTGGTTCAAATCTCTCTAAATATTCCACACTTTGGACTTGAGAGTAGCATTTTTCGACCAACATTTCCTTATATTTGACATTTTAACTCTCAGCAGCTACCTTTGTCATGTAAACCCATTTTCATTGCACTAGTTTCCTCTTGGAGGGTAAGGGAACCAATTCCCAAGTTTCATTGTATTGCAATGATTTGAACTCTTTTTGCACGGATTTTTTCCATATTAGGTCAAGTGATGCTGTCTGATATAATTGAATATCATATCCGACCATCATGAATTATTTCTCAACAAGAACCACTTCATTTGCAGAGAAAGAAATGTGAAATTGTGATCTAGTCTTTCTAGGATCTAGTGGATTTCTAGCCAAATCCCCAGCTGCTTCAATGGTTTTCTCACCCCATTTGGGCCAAATGGGTGAGCCATGATATTCATCATAATATTCATAAATATAAAAAATATCAGAAATAAATTCATCAATTACATCATATTAGAGTGTAGGATTTGAGCATTCCCCGGGTGCTAGTTCAAGCTCTGGCATAAGTTCTTCTTCGAATTGCAAACTCCTTTCAATGAAGGTAATTTGAGATGAGGGATAAAAGATCTTGTATACCTTTTCATATTAAGCATGTCCAACCATTATGGACTCCGTTATTTTATGTTGTAAGGCGTTTCTCTTCTCTGGAGGAATCCTAGCCCAAGCCTTTGAGCCAAAGACCCTGAAATGAGAAACATTTGGCTTGTGACCAAACCAAGCCTCATATGGTTTTTTTCCATACACTAATTTGTGAGGAGATATGTTTTGAAAATATGCATCAAATTTTATGGCTTCATCCCATATATTAGGATTCAAATCCTTTTCTTCAATCATACAAGTTTCCATCTCCTTAAGTGCCCTATTTTTGCGCTCTACCGCACCATTTTTCTATGGTGTGTAGGGGACCAAATGTTTCATTTGGATGCCACATTATTCACAGAACTTCTGGAAAATCTTGTTCACATACTCCTTGCCATCATAATGCCTAAGTACTTTGATCTTATTCCCACATGCATTCTCAACTAGGACTTTCCAAACCTTGTGAGTCTCAAAGACTTCGTATTTGAGTTTGAGGAAATAAACCTAGCAAAACCTTGAGAAATCATCTATGAAGGTTAACACATACCTTGATCCTCCATATGAGGGTGTGGGAAGAGGCCCAATATGATCTGAATGCATGAAATCAGGCACTTTAGTAGCTCTCCTTGCTTTCCCTTTCTCATAGATGTGCTCTAGATAAGTTTCCCACAACACATCCAATGCATTGCCATTGAAGATATTTATAGAAGGAATCCCTTCCACCATGCCTTCTGTACTCAATGCCTTGAGGTATCTGTAATTTAGATGGACATATATATCATGCCACAACTTTCTTATCTCAATGGCATGAGTCAGGAGCGCATTCCCTCTGGAGTAGGGGAGGAAATGAGATAACTTGTACATTCTTACTTGGTGGTAAACAAACCGCAATGCCACCACCTTGTTTGTAGAGATTTTATCTATATCCACTGTGTCTAGAGTAAATGTTACTATATTGGATTCGCCAGTGTGATTCATTTGGTAAACTGGGAGTAGGTTTTCTTCCAAGTCTCGTACAAACAAAACATTATTGAAGTACCCATCTTCAAGATCGATCTTGTCAATCCCTTTGGCTTGTATCTCTGAATCATCACCCATTCGAACAATAGTACCAATGTCAGAATACCTGGATGAGAAGAAATATTTTGCAGAGGCCATATGCCTTGAATATTCTGAATCAATGATGAAGGAAGAATATTTTGATAAAACAATAACCAATGCATGGCACCTCTCCTTGTTGTCTGGGCCTCAACCTCCATCCTTCTTCCTTGCACCCTCAAGCAAGGGGATGTTGTTCTTCTCCAACTACTATGGAATCATGTCTATGGTATTGTTTATACAACACACTCTGGATGCCACCCTTTGTGACAATATGTGCATTTGGTATTCTCCTTGTTCTTCTTGTCCTTTTCCTTGCAAGGATTCGAACCTCCATCTGAAGATTTGGGTCTTTCTTGCTTCTTCTTATATTGCTCCCTTAAATCCTTGGATTTCTTATTTCCCTTGTATGGATTCAAATTCCTGCAACAAGAGCTTCGTATTTACTAGATTTGATGGTGCCCATATGTACTAGCTTGTCTTGATCTTGAGTGAGTGACTCCATGAAGTCAGCTAGTGATGGCATGTAACACATATTTCATTAAATTTGTAATTATTTAGTGGATCTAGAATTTAGAACTTCCGCTAGATTGAGTTCTTTCAAAATGGGGAAAGGCATAGCCTTTGAATCCTTACATAATTTCTATTAATATTATTTATAGTTTGTATTAAATGTTAAGTTGATTAAATTATTTTATGACATAATACCAACATTTTATTTGTTACTACAACAATTATAAATATTCTCATAGTAATTATTTATCTCTTTGTTGAGTATGTTGTATTATTTTTGGAAGTTGGCACCACTTATAATCAAAACAAGAAAATATTTTATGACTTCAAAGTCTAAGTTTTACCCTTGTAGTGATTAAAATAAATTATGAATTAAAATAGAAACATAATTTATTATTATTGTTGTTGGTAGCGGTAGTGTATTAAAAACTAAGTTGATGAATGTTTACTTTATGAATAATAGATTAACGTGAGAAATTTCTTGCCTATAAATTTAGTTAATGATAATTATGTTAGTAATGCCTCCCTTATAAATTAATATTAATTATTTTAACAATCAAAATCAATTATGAACTAGAATACTATTAGTGCAGTACAGTTTAATTTTTTTCATATACAAGAGGAAAGGGGGAAAACCAACTGAACCAATTATTGTAAGTGTTCATTATTTATTTATGAAGTATTTGAACAATGTGTTTAATTAAAAAGAGAATATTTATATTGAAAATATAGAAATCTTACAATATTTATATTATCATTAAGATTTTATATCATCTATTAATTTATGTTAGGGCATGGAGGAATCGAACCACCATCGTCCTGCTTGTAATGCAGGTGCTCTTCCATTGAGCTAGCACCCTTTACAACATGAGGGGAGAGGAAATGTGTTAACACCTAGATTACACCTTTCTAATATTCTGTGACAAATCAAAATGATGAAAGTCTTAGACTTTAATTCTTTCAAGTCTACACGAGAAAATATAATTATGAATCGAAATGCAACGTATTAGTACAATTAAATGTATATCAACTATAATAACGAATAATAGGGAAAACTCACTTCAAACCTTATTGCAAGTGCCTTACATTTATTCACAAAGAAAGTCTATAAGATGTTTTAAGGTGCATTCACATAAAGTATCATCACATGAATTAACATTGAAGTTGAACCAAAATTTTCATATATGTAGCAAATAATATAAAATTCCTCAAAAGGTAGCTTGAAGACAATATTTGATATAATACAAACATTGACATCTTTTTCTTCATATATATTAATTAGTCGTTCAAAAATCAAAAATACATTCATGAATCATCTCCACCTAATCTCTTTATATCCGCTCTAGCAGATCAAGTACAGCTTGTACACCATTTATTTATCTTGATCTTCCTGCAATCTTCTTTCTCTGGCATCCATGCCCAAACTATGGTATTAATTGGAATAGATCTAATTTCTATGTCATTGAGATTTGGTACCCAATATTGTTCTAAAAAAATTCCCTTGTATTTCCCTAAGATAGGCTGCCACCAATCAATCTTTACATGAAGGGTCTCGCTGTCATCATCCTGGAAGATATCTGAGGTGGCTTTTGCTATCCAAATCATCTCTCCTTCATCCTTATTTCCTGATCTAACAAGCAACATCTTTCCTTTCTCAACATCAATTCTAGGATCGAATGTTGGCTTTGGCTTATTGCACTTGGGTCCAACATAATACCAGTTCATCTGTCACATTATCAAAATCCCCATCCATAATACTTGATATTGCATGGAGTACCATCAACGTTAACATTTTTCCTCGTCTTGGGCCAAAAATCATTAGAAGAAGAATCAGTTTCATCCAAGGGTGTATGGTCATTGTAGATTCCATCTATTGCATCAAGAACTCTTTTCCAATAATCTAGTTTTTTATTCCATTCCTCTGTAACAATTGGTGAATTCTCATTGCCAATAGTCTCTTTCCACATTTTTATGTATGATATTATTCCTTCGTTTAGTTCTTTTAAATAAACATCATTGTCTTTAGGACGTAAGAAAGATGGCTCCCCTATGGGCAATATAGGTTGACCTTCATCATCTATATTTTACAACTCAACTAGTTCTGACCACTCAATGTCTCTAATGGATTCTTTACACATCATAACTGGAACATCATTGAGTACAACAAATCGAAAGTATTGGACATTAAGATGTCCAACTAGTGCATTTTTCCCCTCGTTGATGTACCCATTAAGAAAACTTTTGAAGTCATACGCTTTGTCAGTAAGTATAGGTGGAAACGCCCGTTTTTCTTCTATTGTGCAATATGTATCCATCATCTCAGGAAAAGAATATATATCTTACTTTTCAAGTCGGAAGACATTATTCTGTAGGTTCCATCTATGTCTTCATGGGTGTGCCCACAAGCAAGAACCCAACCTCAATAGTGATGAAGACACTAAGTGCAGTTAATAGTGATAGAAACATGAAAACATAACGATTCTTATTATCACTAGCTGCATTGTCCAACTATAACAACAAATGTGGAGGAAGAGGTTTAAAATTAAGATTTTGATTTTTCGAGCTTCCATTTAAATATAGGAAAGCATCCTTGTACACTCTACATTTTGAGTAAATAGACTTTTGAAGTAATGCATTTGAAAGTGGGTTTCTTGAACTTCCACTCTCATAAAGCAAATCACCATACGTATCAAGGTGTGGGTCTTCAAGGTCTCTCAAGCACTTTGCAAGAGATTTAATGGTAAATTGCAATCCCATGTGTACAAATGGTAGGGAGAAATTACCAAAACCTCTTGTGCTATGCCCATGTGTTAGCATACCTGTCAACAACAAACCCAAGTTTGTTCCTGCAACAGAATTTGATTTGACACGTAATATTGGGATTGAAGTCTTTGTTTTGTCCATTTTATCATGGATAATGCTCAAGTATTCCTTTGGATACCACTCTGACATAATTTTGTAGGCATAGTAGCAATATCTTCCACACGTAACAATCTTGTTATGTTTCTTCAGTCTAGCTCGTGCCTTTTCTTCCAGCTCTTTTGTAGTCGATGTCTTCATATGTGCTTTCAACACGATACATTCACTACATTACTGAAGTTAGTGTTCTTTGAGAATGCCACATCTGGAAATTGAGTATTCCAAATCTTGCTCATTGTTGGTCGAGATATTGATGGAAAATTGAGCTCTTGAAGAGCCTCATTGATCTCTTTTAACAAAGAACTTTGGTTGTACGTTGATGGCAGCAATATTAAAGAAGCAGACCTTCCATCTTCTTCAACTTGTCGTGTTTGGTTCGGTGAAAAATCTGAATTATCCATTACAATTTTGTGTAATATTTATATGGTTGCCACAGTATGTGCACGTGGTTTGCATTTGTTGGTGTTACCATGAATTCCATTGACATGTCCTTGTTGGAAATTATGTTGGTAAGTATAGAAGGTGCTTTGAGGAATATTATGTATCTTGTACCATGCTTTATTATAAATAATATCTCCATTAAACCTCATGTCATTTACTTTCCTAACAGTAGTAGGTAGGCCATGGCCATGGCTCTTTCACATGATTTTGTTGGAAAGGAGTGAATTCAAGACCAATTCCATAATGCCATTTTTTTTAGTTTCATACCCCTTCTAGCAGATGTAATGGATTTCCTATCCACATGTTGAAGACAATCTTGTTTGCAACATTCATCTGCTGCCAAAAGTCGGATTTCTTTCTCTTCATCTCTCTGTATTTCAAAGTTTCCAACTTTTTTTGTAGCCACAACTTGTTTAACCATTTTATATGGCCTCGTTACATGCATAGCAATTGAGACTAGATCTTTTTCATTATAAAGATCATCATCCCATGTGTTTAAGGGATTTGTGTCCTCTATAAGATCCCATACGGCCATTTCCTTGGGTGCCTCCTTGAAATTTTCATTCACCCTTCAAATCTCACCTTGTAATTTTCATTCCCCTTTGGCAATGCACATGCTTGTTCCCGTTCATTTATCTGTAAGAGAGACCATTTTACATGTGAATGTAAGCCTATATTTGGTAGTATTTACTGGATGATCATGACAATGAGGTTCCAAATCTGATTTTGGCCAAATCTCATAAGATCCCAATGCACCCCCTAGTGTATTCTCAAATCCTGTTGGATGTGGAAAAAGAGCATCAAGTTTTAACACCTTCTCAATGTTAACCACTATGGATCCTTTATTTACCATCCTTCCATGCACCTTATGACAATTCTTTGTATTGAATATGGAGCCTTCACCCACCTTCACTCCACATTGCAAAAGATCTACCTTGTCTCCAATAGAAAATGCAGAAGAGAGATTTTCACATATACAACAAATTAAACAAACTTAGTATTTGCTCCAAAAAAAAGCAATACACTATCAAAAACATTTAACATCTGCTTCAAGATTTTGATTTACCTTTGTTATGCCTCAAATCTATGATCTTCCATGGATGTAATTCCCCTTTATCAACATCTTCCACAATCAAATGTGGTTCAATGACATCAATTATCAAAACCACAACATATCCTACATTAAGCCTTTCTCACCATAATGAGTTGTAGTGTATGTAGATTCAACCCTTCGTAGTCCAATAACTAGACCATTAATTAGGAAGTCAACATAGTCCCCTCTTGTCAAAATTATAATTTCCATTGTAACTCCTCCCAATTTCTGTAACACATTTGAATTGTAGCTTGTAATTAAGGTCAAACCATATGAAGTGTATGTTCAAAAAAGTAATATAGTTGCAATAATTCAAAACAATAGGGTAGCCCTTTTGTATGCCACAAAACATTGTTCCCCTACATCTTGTGCATGCTAGCAAAAAAGAATTTACATATAAATTGCATAAAATATAAATGAAGAGATAACAATAAGAGATCCAAGAAGTATTAGAGAATGACATATATCAACTCAGATAAAACCAACAAATTCCTATTTGACTTTGGACATGGCACTTATATTATTGATGTATGTATATGAATGTGCTAGAAATCTAGCTAGAGTTAGCTTCTATTCTTAAAACGTTGCACGATGAATGAAATTTAATGTGTGTTAGTTTTCATAATGTAGTTTTCCATCTAACGGAACCACATTATCATCAATCACATTACACCACGATGGAAATCTAGCTGGAGTTGGCTTTCATTCATAAAACATTGCATGGTGACTAAAAATTAATCTATGTTAGTTTTCATAAGATAGTTTTACATCTAACACAACCACATTTTCATCAAATACATTACACCATAATGGAAATCTAGTGGAGTTAGCTTCCTTCTAACAACATGGCATGGTGAGTGAAATTTAACATGTGATAGCTTTCATAAGGAAGTTTTCCATCTAACACAACTACATTGTCATCAATCACATTGCACCACAATGAAAATCTAGCTGAAGTTAGTTTTCATTCTCAAAACATTGCACAGTTAGTGAAAGCTAAAGTGTATTACTTTTCATAAGGTAGTTTTTCATCTGACACAACCACATTGTCATTAACCACATTACACCATGATGGAAATCTACTTACAGTTAGCTTTTGTTCTTAAAAGATTGCACCGTGAGTGAAAGGTAATGTGTGTTAGTTTTTATAATGCAGTTTTAAATCTAACACAACCACATTGCCATCAATCACATTGCACCATGATGGAAATCTAACTGGAGTTGGCTTTTGTTCTTAAAAGATTGGCTTTTGTTCTAACTATTTAACAACATGGCACGATGAGATAAAGCAAATGTGTGTTACCTTTCATAAGGTAGTTTTTAATCTACCACAACCACATTGTCATCAATCACATTGCAGCGCAATGGAGATATAGTTGAATTTAGCTTTGGTCCTTAAATAGTTGCACGATGAGTGAAATCTAATGTGTGTTAGTTTTCATAATGTAGTTTTCCATCTAGTACAACCACATTGTCATCAATCACAATTTAACATGGTGGAAATCTATTTGGAGTTAGTTTTCATTCTTAAGACATTGTACGGTGAGTAAAAGCTAATGTGTGTACGGTGAGTATAAGTTAGTTTTCCATCTAACATGGCCACATTGTCCTCAAATACATTACACCACGATGGAAATCTAGCTGAAGTTAGCTTTCTTGCTAACAACATGGCATAATGAGTGAAAGCTAATGTGTGTTAATTCAATGCACCATGATGAAAAGCTAGCTGAAGTTAGATTTTGTTCTTAAAAAATTGCAAGTTGAGTGAAAGTTAATGTGTATTAGTTTTCATAAGGTAGCTTTCTATCTAAAACAGTCACGTTGTCATCAAATACATAACACGATGATGAAAATCTAGCATAATTAGCTTTACTTTTAACAACGTCTTAGCTTTCATTCTTAAAGCATTGTACGGTGAATGAAAGCTAATGTGTTAGTTCATTGCACCAAGATGGAAATATAGATGGAGTTAGATTTTGTTTTTAAAACGTTGCACGGTGAGTGAAAGTTAATGTGTGTTAGAATTCATAAGGTAGTTTTCTATCTAAAAGAATCACATTGTCATCAAATACATAACACCATGATAGAAATCTAGTTGAAGTTAGCTTTAGTCCTTAAATCATTACACAATGAGTGAAATCTAAAATGTTAGCTTTTATAATGTAGTTTCTATCTAACACAACCACGTTGTCATTAATCGCAATGCACCATGATGGAAATCTAGTTGGAGTTAGATTTCATAAGATAGTTTTCCATCTAACATAACCACATTGTCATCAAATACATTACACCATGATGGAAATCTAGTTGGAGTTAGTTTTCCTCCTAACAACATGGCACGATAAGTGAAAGCTCATGTGTGTTAGCTCATTACACCATGATGAAAATCTAGCTAGAATTAGTTTTCTATCTAACACAACCACATTCACATTGCACCGTGATGAAAATCTAGCTGGAGTTAGCTTTCGACCATAAATTGTTGCACAGTGAGTGAAATCTAATCTGTGTTAGCTTTCATAATGTAGTTTTCCATTTAGCACAACCACATTATCATCAATCAAAATGCACTATGTTGGAAATCTAGCTAAAGTTAGCTTTCGTTCTTAAAACGTTGCATGGTGAGTAATAGGTAATGTGTGTTTACTTTCGTAAGGTAGTTTTACATCTAACACAACCACAACGTTAACAAGCACATTGCACCGTGTTGGAAATCTAGCTGGAGTTAGCTTTCATCCTCAAATCATTGCACGGTGAATGAAATCTAATGTGTAAGTTTTCATAGTGTAGTTTTCCATCTACCATAACCACATTGTCATCAATCAGAATGCACCATGATGGAAATGTAGCGAGAGTTAGATTTCGTTCTTAAAACATTGAATGGTGAGTAAAGCTAATGTTTGTTAGTATTCATAAGGTATTTTACCATCTAACACAACGACATTGTCATCAAATACATTACACCATGATGAAAATCTAGTTGGTGTTAGCTTTCTTTCTAACAAGATGGCACTATAAGGGAAAGCTTATGTGTGTTAGCTCGTTACACCATGATGGAAATCTAGCTGGAGTTAGTTTTTCTTTTAATAACATCGCACGATGAGTGAAAGCTAATATGTGTTACCTTTCATAAGGTAGTTTTCCATGTAACACAACCACATTGTCATCAATCACATTGCGTTGTGCTGAAAAATCTAGCTGAAGTTAGCTTTCATCCTTAAATTGTTGCACGGTGAGTAAAATCTAATGTGTGTAAACTTTCATAGTGTATTTTTCCATCTAGCACAGCCACATTTTCATCAATCACAATGCATCACGATGGAAATCTAGTTGGAGTTAGCTTTCGTTCTTAAAACATTGCACGGTGAGTAAAAGTTAATCTGTGTCAGCTTTTGTAAGGTAGTTTTTCATCTAACACTACCACATTGTCATCAAATGCATTATGTTATGATGAAAATCTAGGTGGAGTTAGCTTTCTTTCTAACATGGCACTATGAGTGAAAGCTTATATGTGTTAGCTCATTACACCATTATGAAAATCTAGCTGGAGTTAGATTTCATTTTAACATGGCACGATGAGTGAAAGATAATGTGTGGTAGCTTTCATAAGATAGTTTTTCATCTAACACAACCACATTGTTACATTGCAGCGTCTTGGAAATCTAGCTGGAGTTAGATTTATCCCTTAAATCGTTGCATGGTGAATGAAATCTAATGTGTGTTAGCTTTCATAATGTAGTTTTTCATTTAGCACAACCACATTGTCATCAATCAAAACGCACCATGTTGGAAATCTAGCTAGAATTAGCTTTTGCTCTTAAAACATTGTACGATGAGTAATAGCTAATGTGTGTTAACTTTCGTAAGGTAGTTTTCCATCTAACACAGTCACATTGTCATCAAATACATTACACCATGATGCAAATCTAGTTGGAGTTAGCTTTCCTTCTAACAACATGGCACAATGAGTGAAAGATAATATGTGTTAGCTTTCATAAGGTAGTTTTCCATCTAACACAACCACATCGTCATTGATCACATTGCACCATGATGGAAATCTAGTTGGAGATATATTTCGTCTTTATAGCATTGCACACTGAGTGAATTCTAATGTGTGTTAGCTTTCATAATGTAGTTTTCCATCTAGCACAACCACATTGTCATCAATCACAATGCACCATGATGGAAATATAGCAAGAGTTAGCTTTTGTCCTTAAAACATTACACGGTCAGTAAAGCTAATGTTGGTTAGCTTTCATAAGGTAGTTTTACATCTAACACAACCACATTGTTATCAAATAAATTACACCATGATGGAAATCTAGCTGAAGTTAGCTTTCCTTCTAACAACATGGCACTATAAGGGAAATCTTATGTGTGTTAGCTCATTACACCATGATGGAAATCTAACTGGAATTATCTTTCCTTTTAACAACATGGCATGATGAGTGAAAGCTAATGTGTGTTAACCTTTATAAGGTAGTTTTCCATATAACACAACCACATTGTCATCAAGCACATTACACCATGTTGGAAATCTAGATGGAGTTAGCTTTCATCCTTAAATCGTTGCACGGTAAGTGAAATCTAATGTGTGTAAGCTTTCATAGTGTATTTTTCCATCTAGCACAACCGCATTGTCATCAATCACAATGCACCATGATGTAAATATAGCTAGAGTTAGCTTTCATTCTTAAAACATTGCACAGTTAGTAAAGCTAATGTCTGTTAGCTTTCATAAAGTAGTTTTTTATCTAACACAGCCACATTGTCATCAAATACATTACACCATGATGAAAATCTAGCTGGAGTTAGCTTTCCTTCTAACAACATGGCACTATAAGGGAAAGCTTATGTGTGTTAGCTCATTACTCCATGATGAAAATCTAGCTGAAGTTAGCTTTCATTTTAACAACATGGCACGATAAGTGAAAGCTAATGTGTGTTAGCTTTCATAAGGTAGTTTTCCATGTAACACAACCACATTGTCATCAATCACATTACATTGTGTTGAAAATATAGCTGAACTTAGCTTTCATCCTTAAATCGTTGTACAGTGAGTGAAATCTAATGTGTGTAAGCTTCCATAGTGTAGTTTTCCATCTAGCACAGCCACATTGTCATCAATAACAATGCACCATGGTGGAAATCTAGCTGGAGTTAGCTTTCATTCTTAAAACATTGCACGATGAGTAAAAGCTAATGTGTGTTAGCTTTCATAAAGTAGATTTTCATCTAACACTGCTACATTGTCATCAAATACATTACACCATGATGAAAATCTAGCTGGAGTTAGCTTTCCTTATAACATGGCACTATGAGCGAAAGATTATGTGTTAGCTCATTACACCATCATGAAAATCTAGCGGGAGTTAGCTTTCTTTTTAACAACATGGCAATATGAGTAAACTTATCATTACCAAGTAGTTTTGTCATTATGTCAATAGTTTTCTCTGGTGTAGGACAATGATAAAGGAACATGTCTTGATTATCAACCAACTATCTGATGTAATTGTGATGAACTTCAAGATGCTTAGTTATGGCATGATAGATTGAATTTTTTGCCATTTTGAGAGCACTCTGATTGTCGCAGAAAAGCAAGGCTAGCACTGCTTGGTCAAGTTGAATATCGACTAATATTATTCATAACCACATTGCCTCACAACCTATACTGAAGTCTACCTTGTATTTTATGTCAATGGAGGATAAGGTAATTGTAGGTTGTACCTTACTTTTCCCTGAAATTACCTTCATAAACCAAGAGTGAACACATAACTTGTTTCTGACTTCCTTGTATCAACTGATCCTACCCAATTGAAATCAATATGCTTTGCTACCATGGAGTCAACAGATCTCTAATATATAATTCCAAAGTAAAGGGTCCCTTTGAATATTGACCGACTCATTTTGCAACTTGCCAATGTAACTCTTCAAGATTAGACATGAATTGAGAAAGAGACAACGCACTGCAAAACATAGATCTAATTAGGTGGTAGTAATATAAATCAAACTGCCAACCAATTTCCAATACAATGACTCATTGATTAGTGGTGAGTCCGTGAAATTTGAGAGTTTTATGCCAAATTCCATAGGTGTAGATGTAGGATTACATTCAGCCATTCTGAAATTTTTTAAGAGTTCTTTGGCATACTTGACTTGTGATAAAAACATTGTGTGCTTATATTGCAAAAATTATGCACCTAAACAATAATGAAACGGGCTTTAATCAGTAATTTCAAAAATACATCAAATATCAAATTTCACCTGATGAATCTTGTTGGAACTGCTTTTGGTGATGGGAAGACCATCAACACAGACAAAATAAGATCACTATATCATCACCACTGTTTTTGACGTAGCAAGAGTGTTCATAATAGGTTTTTCTAATTCTAGAATCTCTAAGGTATTGATCAAGTTTGAAATGCCAGGCTTGAGGATCCTGCTTGAGTCCATACAAGGACTTTACCAACCAACAAACCAGATGTTTCTTTCCAAAAAAAATGAAACCCATGCAGTTACATCAAGGCACTTTTAACATCCATCTGTATATCTTCCATCCAGAATGAGCAAAAATGGAAATAGCTAGTCGAAAAGTTACCATTTTCGTTTTGGGGGCAAAGGTTTCTTTACAGCCCACCCCTTCATCTTATGGATATCCTTTGGCAACAATATAAGCTTTGTATTTGTCCAAAGAACCATGTGATTTATATTTGACTTTAAAAATCAATTTACAACCAATTGCTTTCTTCCCTAAAGGAAATGTTGACAACACCCAAGTCTTGTTTTTCATCTATGCATCATATTTCACTTTCATGGCAGCCTCCGATTCAAGTTTTCCTTTGGATTATCCAAACGTGCTAGGTTCAAATACCTGGCATAAAAACAACAAAAGTTAGAGAAAAATTTACCTGCTCACTACCTTGCACAATTTGTTGCCTCAATCATGTAGTCTGTCCTTCTAGTGCCTTTGGCAACTCATCTTCTCAATATCCTTCCATCATGGTATAATACCACTTCCATTTCCTTTGTTGGCCCTCTTGATCTTGATGTGAAGATCAAGAATCCCTCTCTGTTGTGAATATTGAGAATCCCCCTCTTCTTCACCAAACCCCTACTTGGAACTTGACTCCTCTGATGTTTCTAGCTCCAAGTCCTATTTGATTTCAACACCAGAACTTGTTCTTGAATTAGGAACAACTTCCCACACACTACTTAGTACTATCCATAGATTTACCATTATCACAGAAGAATGATATTTTCTCATCTACAACATCTCTATTAATCACAATTTTGTTCGTAGAGACATCCAGTTATTCATTAGGAACGTTTTTCCTTGGGAATATTAGCAAAAGCAATACAACTGAAAATATGAAAAATCTCTTACAAAGGGTTTTCTGCCTAACCATGAATCCTCAAGAGTGATATCCTACAAAGATTTACAAGGAGTTTTGTTAAGGATGTAAACCACGTCATTCACTACTTTTTCCCAGTATGGCTATGGTACATTCTAGATGTGCACCGTGCACTTTGCCATCTCCACAACTATCCTATTCCTCCTTTCCATGACTCCATTTTGTTGTGGAGTGTATGGAGTGGTATACTGCCTATGTATACCTTCCCTTTTGCAAAATTATTTGAACTAAGTTGAAACAAACTCACCTCCATTATCAGATCCTAAAGCGTTGAGATGTTTACTTGTTTGTTTCTCTACTAAAGCTTTTCATGTTACAAACTTTAAACAACAATTTGACTTGTTATTCACCAGCGTAGATCCAAATCCTAGGCTCTATCAAGCGCCAAGATGGATCAAATCTCTCGAGGTGCAAACCTCTTCTTAGGTATCCATTGATTTGATTCAAACCAAAAGACGCATCTTTTTATTTAAGCTCCACATATAATTTTATTATTATTAATATTTAATATTATTTATGGCCGACATAGTATTTTTTATTTTGTTAGGAACGAACATTGCATCATTTCCCCACACATGGTTTTAAAACCATATGCAAGGCCCTCCTACAATCATGGGTTGTTTAGGAGGCCTTGCACATGGTCTTAAAACCATTTGCAAGGCCCTCCTAAACCATGTACAATAAAACCATGGGTTGTTTATAATGCCTTGCACATGGCTTTAAAAACATGTGCAAAGCCAACATTTTTTTGCGAATAATTCAATTTTGTGTTTTTTTCTTGACCCACATTTTTTTTTTACGGATAATTAAATTTTTATTTTTTTATTGTTTTGTTAGGTAGGAAGATTACAACATCTCCCCCATATTAGATTTTTTTGTGTCCGACATATTCACTATCACTATTATTGTTTGCCGACATGTTACAAACGTTACATCACGTTACAAGATCTCTCCCATAATATTCACTATCACTATTATTTTTTTCCGACATGTTAGTAACGTTACATCACGTTACAAGATCTCCCCCATACTGGGCTGTAGAGCGCCTCTCAGCACAATAAAACAAACCCTCATTTTCCTTGAATATTCATCAACCAGTAGTAGGAAATACTTAGCTCCAGATATTGTAGGTGGCTTCATTGGACCATGCAAATCAACATTTACTAGGTCCAAAACTCCTTTGGCTTGCCATGTTTTATTGTCAGTATCGAATGAAAGAATGTTGTTTTCATAACTGGCAGCCTGCACATATCTCTAACAATCCTGCACATACCTCTAACAATCATGAATGGATGGAAGACCATCCACCATATTAGTCTTATTAAGTACAGATAAATATTGATAACTTAGGTGTCCATACCTTTCATGCCAGAGTGCATTTGTATTATCTACCACAGCTGGTGCATGTGCCTTTGTTGTTTTTAGATCAACCAATCTATACAACCCTTTTTCACCAATACGAACTACAGTCATCTTGTTATCACAAGAGTAGTGACCATATATTTGCTTCCTTGAAAATTTACAAAAAGATTAGGGTTCCTAGTTATCTCACTAATAGACGTGATTTTTGCTCATGTTAGGAACATATCGAACATTTTTTAAAGCATAACTTAAAGTATTGTTCAATATGACATGAACAACCTCACATCCTCTAACATAGTGAGTCCATCCATCACCCAAAGCAATAGATTCACTATTTTTTATGTAAACCATTGAACAATAGAAACATCAGTGAATTTTGAGATATACAATAAAAGGTGTCCAGTCATATATATCAACAAGCAACAATAAAAGAACATGTAAGGGATTAAGGTCCTGAAAAGCTTTACAACCGAGGAAGAAAACTAACCACAAAAAAAATTGTCTTGAGAGCCTTCTGGAACCCCACAGGCCTTCCCTCACTATCAAAATCCGCTCACCATTTTTCTAGCTTAAGTATATTTCTTCCCTGCAGCATAATAGTAAGGAAAAATCCATACTCAGAAATGTATTTCATTGCACTAAACTGTCAATGAAGATAATCCCCAGAATAACATAAAACACAGAAACTAACTACTTAAAAACTATCTTTTGCATAAATAGAAAAAATCAGAATATATATAACAACATATTTATATATAAACAAAAGCAAGGATGGGTAATGTACATATTTTGTAGGAGAAAACAATTTGTGCACACCTAAAGCTAAGAATTCATATAGCTAAAATGAAAAGCTATAAGGCAGATAGCTAAAATGAAAATTTATAAGGTAGATAACAGAAAGGCGATGAAAGCAAAAGAGTAGAACGAATAAAATGAGGTGTTACTGCACAATATTTCTGAAATTAAGAAATGGAAGACTAGTAGGGCACCACAAAATTTTCAACTACCATTAACTTCATAATAAAGTACCAACAAGATTGAAAATTCTGCAAGTAAATAGAAAGCTAAAAGTACAAAATCTAGTAATGATGAGAATCGAAACAACTCATCAAAGAGGAAAATAAAGTACCAGGTTCAGTTATTGGGGGAGTTCAGGAAAACTGAACCCCCAACCTTTAATGGGGAGACTAAGACTAGAGCTGAAGCAGAGCCTTGGCTCCTGGGGACGTTGAAAGATTTTAATGTTTACGATTACTCCAATA
>LPNX010116815.1:470851-487680 GCA_001517045.1 Pseudotsuga menziesii
GACATTAGCAGAAGCATTCCAAAATATTATGTTGATCTAGAGAAACAACAGAAAGAACATCAATCAACAATGGTTTTTGTGTGGGCTTCTTGCTAGCTGTTGAGGAATAGATTTGTGAAAGCTTGGAAGGGAGATTAAAGGCTGTCATAGTTACATTCAACCACCATTGGACAGCTAAATAAATAGGCTTTAATCCCATTATTGCTTGTTTTTATTTCCATGTGTTGTAAACTTGTATATTTTCTATGTTGAATGTTCTCTTCTCCAACTCTTACCCATTCCTCCTTCTCCCTCATTTACATCCTAGAATGTAAAAGTACTTTGTATTTATTATGGCCTACTTTGTAAACATTATATAACAGTAAAGTTTGAACTTGAACTTTGAACCTACCTTTGAAATATTGACTGCATAGTACAACTCTTTGGTCACGAATATGATGTTCTGGTTCATTTTGTGGTTGATGTTGTCTGTTACAATTTGTTAATATCTATTGAAACATGAAAAGTTGACGTTGCGGTTGATCATTTGATAACATTGTTATAACAGATAGATGATTGATGTTATATGTGTACTAAATGGTTACACTTTAATAATCACCATTAATCCAGTACTTAAAGATATTTTCTCATGTTTTCTGAAACTAATTGACATTTTGCATGTTTCTCTAGAATATATATGCATCAAAATATATTAAAATATAATAATATAAAAAACGTTCCCGGAAGATTTTGAACATTGGCATTTCCCTCTCCTGCTTTGCTTTCACTCCCATTGATATAGGTCTATCCAAAGCAGAAATGTGAAACCTATAAATTTTCCAAAAACTGTTGTAGGAAATAGAAATCATGCCTTGGAAATTTGAACCATGGAAGTTATATTTTGTTCATTATCAGGAGAGTGCTCTCCATATACTTACTGAATAAGAGGCTTATGGGTGGTCTGATAGAGATATCACAAATAAAGTGACTAGGAAGAATGTAAACAATCTCCTTAATTTCTCATATGATATGATAAATACAGAAGTATACCAAATATCTTCGGAACTCTCAGCTTGTTACTTCCAAGGATATAAAATATTCCAAAATTGCATGAGAGAATTGACCAACATTATACATATATAAGAGACAACTAAAAAATTTACAAAATTGTTAACCAATTTTCCATTAAAGCAATGATAAACACAATGGCCACCCAGGGAGACTCATGAAGTGAATAGTGTTCTTAATGCATGAGCAAAGATTGTTGCAAGATTTAGTTAAAATTAACTTGAATTGACCAGATGTTGGACTCACCTTAGACAGGTCCATATAAACCATGACAAAACAGGTTTGCTCATTCAAAAGGCATTGATGTATCTTTAAAAGGAAGTAAAGAGGAAAAAATGGCTAGTGACAATGCCAAATGGAATTATATTAGTGTAACTGGAAGAGGAAGTTCTCCCTTAGCTTTTGTCAATCTCAGAAATTACACAAAAGGTTTGGTCGTTCAATAACTATTGAAAACAGTTTTAACTTTTCTTTTGTCTGAAATGAAAAAATGTGACCTAACAAACAACATAGACAGTGATTGTTGCACCACTACTAATGAAATTTATCTTGCGAACCAGGTGTTACCCCTCAATTTGACAGGGGTGTCCACAAAGCAGCAGTAGCATGACTGGTTGAGTGCAAGTGCAGGTACCTGTGGAAAAAAAGGATATGGAAAGACTACGGCATTTGTATTGCCCATGTTAACTTACATATCAAGGCTGCCACCTATGACAGAGGAAAATGAAGCTGAAGGACCATATGCAGTAGTCATGGCTCCTACAAGAGGACTTGCACACCAAATAGAAGAGGAGACTATTTTCTCATTATTTGGATATTAGAGTTGTTTCAATTGTTGGAGATTGCATGATTGACATGGGTTTTGAGCCACAATTTGTTGCATTTTTAGATGATATGCCTTCAAGCAACTTGAAGCCTGAGAATGAAGATGAGGAGCTGTGATGATGACTTCACACAGAGTAATTTGTTAACAGAGGATATTATGGTCTTAGACACCCATACACACTGCTTTAGAGAATTTTGATATCATGTCAATGGATTATTTTTTGACTGTGCAGGTGTTCTATGTCATGAACTTGATGGGGCTCCTCTTAATGCTCCTCCTATTATTAAGGCCATTGCAAAGGACCCAGTGCTTTCTAAGTGCAAAATAATTGCAGGGCCATGGGACTATGGGGGCCTTTATTTAGTTGGCAACTTTCCTAGTTGTGACAACGGGGGCACAGGAAGTGGCTTTTTCTTCAAAGGAGAAAGAATGCTCTCAAAGAATTTTATGAGAAGCATGTAGACATTAGAATTCCAGAGAAAGGACAGGCTACGAGTAGGCAGCACTTGCAGAGAGTGCAATAGTTGGCTATTAACTACGAGAGATTATGTTTTTTACTTGAGATCTGCCCTTTGTGGTATCACTACTATTTTGGTTGACAACTTATGACAGTTCACAAACATACTGCTTTAACTAACAGCCAAACAATGTTTCTTTGGGACTCTGTTTCAGACTTATGCTAGAAATGATGGACAATATCACTTGAGCTGTGTGCACCAGATAGTAAGAGTTATACTATGTATGTTTGGCAGTCATCCACAAGACAACCACAATCTTTTGCAAGCTCAGCACATTCGAAATGATTCACATCTTATGAACCAGTTGCTGGAGGGAGATCCAACATTTTCACAGGCTGTTCTTGGGGATAACTTGGATCATTTTCAAAATAGTCTCAGACAACAACACCAGCAAAGGCTGCAGCTTGAACAAAAGATAAAAATAGGGAGAAATCGCACTCCTTAATGCAGCCCATTTGATGTTGAAGCGTAGAAAAGGATTGAAGAGGCTATTCCATAGAAAAGTGTTGATGAAAATTGGGAAGCTGCACTAGAACATAATACAGAGGCTTTTTCACGGGTGGTCATGTTGCATGTTGACATGAAGGTCGAAGGTGTTCCTTTAAAGGGATTTGTGGACAGTGAAGCCCAGATTACGATAATATCTAGGAGTTGTGCAGAGCGTTGTGGGTTTCCATGACTTTATTGATCGATAGTCATGTGGGGGTATCCTCATGTCACATCCATTTTTGGAGCGCAAGGTTAGAGTTGGCAGCTGGCATGAAGTGCGGATTTACCTTCCCCTCTGAAAATGCGGGATTCACTTGTCTCACGAGTCTATTCATGCAGAACTGTCATTATGGAATGTTAAGGCTTATGCAAATATTATATTAAATACTTTAACAAACTATGAACAGCAGTATACCAATGCATAGCGCATCTGAGAATTGACAGTTAATCACAGTCAAGGGGAACCAAAGTGTTTGACCAAATTATTCAACCAATTGCAATAGATATTGTGGGTCAGAATTCAGATTTGTGAGGGCACTACCTTCAACAGGGCTTGCCATTAGATTCATGAATTTTTTTTTAGTGGTCTTCTAAACAACTTGGGCAATATATATATCAGAATTGATGAAAATTTAGAAAGTGGCTTCACTATGTTCTAACTATGTAAACAACTATTAAAATAGTTTGCTAAGAACTCAATATGTCAAATTTACCCAATAAGAACAAATATGGAATCAACTTCATTATTTTTATAAGTTTCTTTGGAGAAATTATGTTAAATTTGCTTTTCTTGTTTCTTGGTCATCAACAATAGATAAGGAAAATAAAAGAGTGATGCTTACTTCATATCAATATGTACAAGGACCTCTGCTCCTGGAAATGCTTCTCGTGTTGTTGAAACTGCCACCCTCATTGCTTATTTCCATGTTCCACCAATATCATCCAAATGATATTCTTTTTTCTTTAAACTTGGTTCTTCCATAGGTAAAGAATATCCTGACAGTAGGTGGCCTACCCAAACATCTTCCTTCCTGCATTATAGCAAAGCAAAGACTATTTTATTAACTTGATAATAATTGAGAAATACTTCAAAAATGAAATCATAAATCACAAAAGGTAGTGGAATTCTCTAATGTTTTATCAGATTATATCCTAGCAAAGAAAATTTAATAACTCTAATCCTAGAATTCAGAAACATTTGTCAAGCAAAGTGCTGCATGACAAAAGATATTGAAAACTTTTTACAATTTTGTTTTGGAGGTATAAAATTAGGACTTTAGATCTTCCAAAATTTAAATAATTAAATTGTTGTTATTGTCGTCCATAGTCTTTTTTCTCTAAAAACAGGGTCATGAGTCCTGGGAAACATTCAAATCTCACTCCTCAAAATATTTCTGAGTGTGAACCCCATTTTTTTATATCAAATGCATTTGTATGGAGAATTCATCATAATAATAGGCATTAAACAAAAAGTAAACAATTAATTGATGAAGCATCTCATAAAATTATCTTAGAAACGTCAAAAAATGAATCAAGTCCACTTATGTCGATGAAAGTGACAAGATTGGACAACATCAAATAAGAAGAAAGCAAATTAGGGTTCCTTGGACCCCTATCTCATACTCAATAATCTATTTATAATATAATAGATATGGTGATTCCCCTGATAATTTTCAAAACACATATATCTTGGGTTAATCAAACGTGACAACTATCGGTTTGTGACCAAATAAGTACATATAGAATAAAGATGCAATATAATATGCCAAGTCAAAGCTGTAAAATAAAAGGTAATATATGTGAATCTTAAACAGGAGTATGCACACATATTTGTTTTCTATGTCATATTGATATAATCCATTCCATATATATCATAAGATAGAGAATAAGTCTAGCATACATCATAAGGAAATATGAAATAATCATTGCTATGTCCAAAATGAGGTGTTACAACCCTAGCAAAAGCCAACAAGATTATTGTAGTTGAAGTTCACATGGAGGACTAGGCCTCACATGGTAGCAGGCCCACAAACAACATTTGGCAGCCAACAACCAACCCGTGATTAACACTTAGGGAGACTTCAAGGATGTCATTTGCAAGAGATTCTATTGACTAACACTTAAGGAGGCATTAAGGAGAACACATGTTTCCAATAGGCCTATGTGTGCCATGTTGGCATACATAGGGAGCTTGGGCATGCCAACAAGCACAAATGTGTGCTTGTTGGCATGCCCAATCTCCCTATGTATTCCAATAAGGAACACAAATGTGTGCTTGTTGCATGCCCAGGCTCCGTGTGTATGCCAACAGGGCGTGACATAGGTCGGTATGCTTGTTGGCATGCCTAGGCTCCCTGTGTATGCCAACGAGGGCACACACAGGCCTGTTCCTTCCAACATGCTTGTGTGTGCCCCTATTGGCATACACAAGGATATTAGGTATTCCAACCAGAACACATGCTTGTTCAAACCTGTGTGCCCCTGTTGACATACACAGGGAGCTTGGGCTTGAGTTTTACTTCCCCTGGTGGACGAGGGTATAGCTTGTTCCTGTATTTTTTGAGATCTAAACTCAAAAGATGATCTTAATGACCAAATTTTTTGTTGTTTTTATGGTTTGACTATGGCAGTGTAAGGATTTGAAAATGAGTTAGAACAGATTCTTTAGGAACTTTCATGGAAGCAAAGACAAATTGTGGACACTGTTTGACCTTAATTGCCAATTAAGCTATCAATTGATAATTAGTAACAAAGGGAACGTTCTGGAAAACCCGTATAGATGTTACGATAGTTGTTGGGATAAGGTAGATCTTCCAAATTCACAACCACACTGAAAAATATCAAATCTACGACTTCCACAGTCCACAGGTGAACTCCTCTAATTACATTAGGAATTTCATGCGTGTATGGATATGGTTGTCTAGTATGAAGGGAGCTACTGATATGAGGAAATCAAAGCAATTCTTCTCCTCACACATTCAGAGTGAGTTTCACAGCATTCTTTAACCTCCCTCCAGTGTTGTCATACTCTTTCTTTTTATTGTGGCGATGGCATAAAAAATTGTACTATGAATGTGATAGCATATGTATATGGCATATATGAAGATATGGGTATGCATTGGAATTGCATAGTTTGAGTTGTTTGTATGAAGTCTATGTCTTCTTGCAACAGTTTGTGGGAGTGAAACAACTACTGTCATTATAATGGCTAGTGAATGAGCCCACACTACCAAGAATGCAAATGGTCTAAATAAAGCACATAAGTGTGGAGGATACAATCTGTAGTTTCTAGCTGGCTTTATTTCTGTGGTTTTCCTAGTTATTTTTTGCAATAGGTCAACTCTGGGCAAAAAAAAGAGACATCTGCACACTTAATAAGGCAGACATGAAGTCAAACTCAACATCACAAAACCCATAGATGTTACAATATGGACACCTATACTCAGGTTATAAACAACAGCATACTGGGTATGATCTCAGCAAAATAAAGGCTTAGAGATGTCTAAGAATAGCCATGGCAAAAATAAAATCAAAGCATTTGCTAGTGATGCAGTGATGATTCTTCCACACGATCACAGATGCTTTTGATTAAAAAAACTGAGTGTGAAACAAAAGGAGAGGATCATCTAATCCATAGAGCATACTCCCTCCTCTTACACACTACACATGAGATTCTACACACTGATTTCCACCAAAATTCAAGAAACACCATTACAGATTCATATATATCTAATATTGTCAATATTTCTGCATGTAGGATTCTCAAACAGGGAGAATCTAACATACGGTCATATAAAAAGAGTAATAAAAAATAACATTCCATAAAAGCCTTCTTTGACCTATCCACAATCAATTCTTTTACTATAAACATATTTGCTGAAAACAGAAGTTAATGGAATTATCACAAATAGAAACTGATCACTAGGTTTTGGCAATAGTTGCAAACTGTTACTGATCACTTTCTTACACAAAAAAATGGCTAAGAACCTAGACATTAGCCATGTTCACATGCTCCGTGACATTGCAACTTTGTATAAATTATGATGCATCTTTTACAAAACATTTGACCTCCATTTACGAATTAGCTTGGCATTTGGTGAAATGCTTTTCAATATTTTCTGGCTCTTCCAAGTAGAAAGGGATTTCTTCCTGACACTTTTGAGACTATATGACTCTTTCCTGATGCAGATTGGACCCAGAGGTACTCCCTTCTTCAGTGCACTACCAATCGAAGTGGCACATAAGCTATGGGATGGTAGGGGACTACAAGGCTTCCAGATAAAATTACTTTTCATAAAAAACCTAACCCCCTTCACACTTTTCTCACCAATCTTACCACACCTATTGAATATGCTAGGGTCGGTTGATGAACTTGGAACTCTAGCCACCTTGTGCTATACACTTTTTACCCTTTTCCTTTTTTTCGACCTAGTGTTTGAAGGAGATACTGGATATTCCAAAGACATAACATGTGAATCATATTGATCAATACTATCACCTAGTTCTGTAGCAACTTTCTCAAACTCCTGAAGATTTGAGATCACCAAATTGCCAAATCCCATGAAATCCTGAAAGCCACTATCAATGGACGGCATGCTTTGGTCATTATTTGCACCATCATCTATGTTGACTACACTATCATGAAAAAACATGGACCACCTATCTATCTCCCATCCCATGGTTGGAAAGATTAATGGTGAGAATCTTAGCAAGATCAATGAAGTATACCAGGTCTTTGTGCCAGCTAGTTGCATTTGAAGAAAGAATTTCAAAGCCTCGTCAGCGATGCCTTTATGGGCATACCCTGATATCATCACATCAATTGTAATTAGGTTAGGCTGAGCACTTTCTACTTGCATTTGATGAAAGAGATTAAAGGGATCGTCACACTGCCAACTGTATGAATAGCTTGTAATAATCACACTCTGTAACACCACATCTCTTTTAGTCATTCTATCAAATAGCTTGCATGCATCCTCTAAAATCCCACATTTGCATACATATCTGTGAGCGCGTTACCCAAACAAATCCTGGAGATCATATCCCATTCTAAGAATGTAACCATGTACCTTGATACAAAATCTTGAATTTCAGACCTGTCTCTGAAATCTTGGAATTCTAGTCTCTATTATCACGGTTTTAAATCAAAGTAATTCATTGTTTTTAGAAAAAATTGCAGGGTTGCTTTCTTTCATTTTCGAGACTGAGCATAAAACAAATTACCACCACAATTAACAACCAAACCTTATTTCCAGCAATGGTATACTTAAGCTTGGACAGATTAGAAACTACTAAACCAGAGATGGCTTCTTCTCATGGAATGTCTTTGGCATGCTTGACTTCCTCTTCACGAGCAACAAAGCAAGCAGATATGGATGTAGCCTACGCAGCACGTTTATCAATAAGCTCAGTCAAGAACTCATTGATTTGGTGATCAAACGTGGTCATGGCCATAGTAGTCTATTTGGGAGCCATGGACTTTCCGGAGACTTTGTCGACAGAACAGTCATATGTAATAGAAACAAAAGAAACAACCAGTTCCTTCAGTTTGGCTGCAAAAGCCACCCTGATGCCATCTAATTTCTCCTCATTGCTAGCAACAATCTCTCACTAATGCTGAATATAGAGAGTGTGGCATTCCTCTCTAGGTTTGGTTAGTTGAGAAGTTGAAGCTAAAAGTTTAGAACTTTGTGTTAGTAGGTTTCACTGCAATAGCCTCAAGGAAAAGACAGTAATGTAAAATCCAGTTATGCTGAGATTTATAGACTCATTTAGTATGTAAAGCAAGTCTATGGGAAACCATGCGCCTTGTGATGTAAATGGAGTGACAACTACTTGTTTAATAAAAAAATTCTATTCCAACAATTGAACTTATTTCTTTTATAGATGTAGGTACTATCACATAAATATATTATTTTATGCCATCGATATTACCTCTTGTTAAAGGATGTTTCAAATTATATTTTATTATAACATAAAGTTAAATTACTAATTCTTTTGATATAGATATTTCTTTAGTACTTTGTAATGGAAATCTAAAATATTAGAAATTCTAAAAACTTACAATCAATCCAAAAGTTTGCAACAACCAACACAATAAATTCTAAAACACTTGCATGCATATCCCTAAGCATACATTTTCCTATTCAATAAAAAGGGTCAACGCTACTAACATGCATTGCACATTAGACTTCCGAAGAACACATTTTCCTTGGGAATTACCCTCATTTCATTGGTTCTCAACACAATTTCTCTCTCCAATTCTACAAATTTAATTTCTCATGCTAATTTTTCCATTGGACAATATCTAGGAGAAAATGATAACATGCAGTGATCCACAGATAAATCCCTCAAATTAGAAGATCATATTATGTGTTCAAAATAGATAAGTTATGTCTTTATTCTATATAAAGGTCTTATACTCAGTTTTATATTTTTGTTCTTTTTCACTACGTAAATAATCTAGAACCAAATAATATGCTTATGCATCACCACAAAGGAGGTGGCTAGCTATGGATGAGCTATATTATAGAGATGGATATATTATTTATCAGGAGATTTAAGATATCAGGAAAACATTATAAATATTTCCGAAACAGAAACTGTGCTTTGCACAACTAAGGCATCCTTGGTTCATTTGATATTTATATGAAAGTATTATACCTATTACAGAACCAGACAAAAGACAAAAGTATTCCCCACTGCTAAACAACTACCTTTTTCACTAATTAAAAAAATATCTGACTGGTCCCTAATACCTATAGTTTGAACATTCTTTCTTGGCAGGATATATATGTCCACTAAATATATTTATATTATTCAGCAGTCCTTTCAATTCACTGTGGCATTGCCAGTTTCAAGGCTGTTTATAGGGTGGCAATTACTGGCCATTTCAAGTTATCTGGGAGTTTACTATCCATTTTAAGCTGGCAATTTATGAACTGTTCAAGAAGCCAGCCCTGAATGTTAACTGCCATTTCTTAATTCTTTATGGTGGTTTCGATTGGGTCTTGAATTTTGAAAAAAAGATACACATTTGCATTCCCATAACTACCATTTATGTATAAATTGTATGTGAAAAAAAATATATAAAATAAGGTGAAAAATAATTCTCGAGTAAGATTTTTATCATGTACAGAAAGATCTAGAAGCGGTTTCTGCAAACTAAATAGTATATGTTACTAAATGTATTTCTCTATGGAATTGATTTTATGATTTTCTATGTTGCACCTTGTGATAGCCAGAATGCTCAAGGAAATAGGAATAATTATAATATCACTCAGGCAATTCTTGACTGGCCCACTCCAAAGAATGTGAGCTAGTTGAGGGGATTCCAGATGTTGTGCAACTTCTACAGGGGATCTATCCAAAATTTGGGAGCCTTATGAAACTCTTCGCTGATCTTACAAACAAGGATCAACTAAAATGGAAAAATCAATAGAAGACACATTACAACACACGAAGAAGGTTATATCCAAGTTCCAACAATTATTTGAGCATATCTCACAGCTCTTTTAAGTGGAATGTGATGCTTCAGGCACTAGCAGAGGGGATGTGCTCATGCAAAATCAACATCTTGTTTCTTTGAAAGAAAAAAATTGATTGATAATTATGAATCTATGATAAGGAGAAGTTGGCCAACATATGATATAGAAAAGTTCAAACAATATTTGTTTAGGTGGCACTTCATTTATCTAAAGCTCCAAATAGACCAGCAAAATTTGAAGTATTCTTATACCAAAGGAATCACCAAGATGACAAGACTTCTACTATAAAAGATGTGTTTACAGTTCACATGCCCAACTGATGCCATGCACCTAACAGTTCACATGCCTGCAGTAAAGTGTGTAAAAATATCGATAAGAGCATGGTCCATGGAATGCAAATTCAAGGTTGGGGTTTTCATTAGCCCAACATACCATTTCACAAGAATTTTAGGGTTTTTAGGCACTCCCACCAAATCCAGATTTACACATTATTCAAAAAAAAATTCAAGCATTCCTTCAAGCAATTGGCATTCATTCTCTACAAATCTTACCTGATTAACTGATATTGATATGAATCTAAATCAATCAGTTCTGATCTCAGAATTCTGAGATGAATGTACAAAAATTTTCCAAAATCAAAGTAGCCCTAGCAGGCTTAGTGTTGCTACCATTTGTTGTTGCCATGTGGAGTGTGAGCTACTGTTGAGTCTTGTAGCAGCCTTTTGCAACTAACCCTAACCACCTGTAGCAGCCCACTGTAGCTGCTCATGACAACCAAGTCTATTGATGTTGCTATAGGTGACCTGCTAAGTGCTGCTGCTGCCAATCGTGACCATCAACGGGGGTTGTAGCAGACTGCTGCTACTACCCATGACCATTAGTAGGGTTGTAACAAATTGTTGTTGCTACCTGTGACCACTAGGTCTGTTGATGTTGTTGTAGGAATTATTGTTGCTACCTATGACCACTAAGTTTGTTGATGTTGTTGAAGATGACCTGCAAACTGCTGCTGCTGCCAATAGTGACCATTAACAAGGGTTGTAGCATACTGTTGTTGCTACCTGACCACTAGCAGGGTTGTAACAAACCATTGTTGCTGCCTGTGACCACTAGCAGGGTGCTACTACTCAATTAGGTCACCAATGAGGATGTTGTTGCTTAATTAGGTCACCACCGAGGGTGTTACTTCAACCCTAGTCTCCATGTAACCCTGTTGTATGTTGTTGTTGCTTCCCTAGACCACCACCGCCTATTGTACATTGTTGTTTCTTCCCGTTAGCTGTGAGCAGCCCTAGCAGCCACCTCGTGGTCTGCTGTTAATGCTACTGTGAGCTGTGAGCAACCCTAGCAACCACCGTGACTGTTGTGTGCACCTGTTGGAGCCCTAACAAAGCTCGGGGGGTATAAGGGACAGCCCTAACAGGGCTTAGGTGCATAGAGGGTGACCTTAGTAGGTCACCCGTGAGCTATAGAATCCCTAACAAGAGCTAGGGTGCACAGTAGATCAGCCCTAGCAGGGCTCAAGGGTGTCGTAACAGACCCTAGTTTGGTTAGGGTCTCATGGAATGTACCAACAAGAAGAAGGAAAGAGTTTTAGTGTTGTCGTGACCTTGTTGACTGCCAACCGATTTCACACTGAGACCTGTTGTAGCCCTAGACCATCGTTGAGGGTTATTACAGCTGCTACTTATAACCACCATAGTGACTGTAGTGTGACAATAGAAAACCAAGCAACCATAAATGTTGCCACTATTGAAGAAATAAAAAAAACGCCAGCCACCAAAATTATCTCTGTCAACCTCAGGCAGCGAGTAGAGGAGCAGTCAAGCATTGAAGTATTTTGTCTATGAGATGAATTGCAAATGTCCTTTATTTATATTCTATCAACATTTAAGTTAGTTCCACATAATTAGAAGTTTACATTAGGGTTTAACTTATTTTTCATCTTTGACCCTTTGACTTTAATCTTTTGTGGTACAAAGGTCTTTTTGGTGTTTTGACTAGTGCCACTTGGTCCTTCTCTTGATGGTCTCATTGACCAAGGATAGGGTTAAATGGTCCTCCAAGTATTTTTGTGGTCATAACAAGTTGTCTCAAGGGTCCATGTGGTTCTTTCATGCCCACTCAAAGTACATCTTCATAAATAAGGAGAATTACTAAATGTTTTATCTTGATCTCCTTGTGCCACCAAGATCGGGTGCTAGGTTTTTCAACCAGGGGTATATAGTCCCTAGAGAAGGTCTCATAGCCCATAGATCAAGGAGAGGAGTGCATCACTTGCCCAAACCCAGTCTAGGGCTTACGGTGATGACCTGGTAACTAACCAGGTGCCTCATCCCCAGGCTGCATCAAATGACTCAATGTTAAATACTTGGTAACTGACCAAGTGCCTCCATTGTCCAGGACAATTTCCCTCAGCCCCAAGCTTGGATCCTAGTCCCAAACTAGGTTAAATTCCTGGTTGTTGAATTTAGCATTAGCATGAATTCTTAAAATTTTGCAGACTGTAAGATAACAAAAGACAAGTGTAGTAGAAACATCAACAACATCACACACATTGAACAAAGTAGTTTTTCACGGGGAAACCTTTAAAGGACAAAAACCCCCAAAAGCATTACTAATTCATCTCTTAAATGAGATGACTGAGTTTCTCAATAATTCTCAAACCCTAATGGGTTTGTACCACAAATAAAAAATATACGAAAATGTATTTCATGCAAAAATAATATTAGGGCTTTCTGCCCTATATCTTCTAGTTTCCTGAAACTTCCAGAATGGTTGCCCAAAATTTACTCTGCCTGCCCGAATCTGCCCAGACTGAGACTGAGCTTACTCGAGATCCCTGTGTGATCCTTGTCAACCTGCCCGTGATCCTAGTCAGCCTGCCCATGATCCTGTCAGCCTACCCATGATCCTGCCAGCCTGCTGTTGCCCGAAACTCTCTATCTAATTCCCAAGCCCTCTTTCTTATCCTTGTCTTCCTACCCGGAGGTCTGTCTGCCCTGCCTGAATTTCTGTCATCCTGCCTAAAGTTGTTATTTGTCCTAACTGGACCCTGTCTGTCCTGCCCGAGCCTCGCTGCTACCTGCTGAAAGTCTGTAGCAGGCAAACTATGGCTGCCCGAGGGTGGTAGCACCCTGCCCAAGGGTGTTGGAAGTTGCTCGAGGGTGCTGGCAGCATGCATAAGCCCTGCTAGGGCTTGGTGTGAGTGACAGAGGGTAGAGGGAGGTGCCTAGAGAGGAGATCTATCCTACTCGTGAATAGACCAAGACTGCTCGTGAGGGAAGAAGGCTGCCCGTGAGAATTCTAAAGGTGATGTGAGGGTTTAGAAGAAACCCTATCTCATGAAGAGAGAGAAGGAGTTGTTGTTGTTCATCAATGGTGAAACCCTATTTTAGGACTAGACTGTAAAATAATGGCCGGTTCCCTAGCTAGAATCCTCCATGCTAGGGCATAACCACAAAAGATGTCCTTCTCCATAATGTCAGCAAAAATATTCCTTGAGTAGCTGTAAGATCATGACCAAGTGTGTGTAAAAAAATGAAATGGATTGATCTTATTTATATCCTTTGAATCACCCATAAGTGGACCAAAAATTAAAAGAACAAAATAATATTCTTTTATTCTTTTATCTTTTTGACTTTTACCTTTAGTAGTACTAAAGGTCTTTTTGCACTTTCACTTTGACTCCTTAGTGGTACTAAGGGTTCTTATGTATTTTTTACTTTTACTTTAGCCTTCTTCAAGTGCCCTGTGGTCAAAACAAGTGGTCAAGGTGTTCCTTCATCCCCACTCAAAGTACATCATCATAAACAGAGAGAATTACTAATGCTTTTATCTCACACTCTATGTGACACCAAGATTCGGTACTAGGTGTCTTAACAAAGGGTAGCTAAGCCTTGGAGAAGATCAAAAATCCCACAGATCGAGGTTCAAAGTGTCTCACATGCCCAGACTCGATTTGGGGCTTATTGTGATATCGTTGTAACAAACCAGGTGCATCAGCCATAAGCTACATAATTTGACCCAAGGTCAAACACTTGGTAACAGACCAAGCGCCTCCATTCTCCCGAAGAATGGCCCTCAGTCTTAAGCTGAGTCCCCCAGTGCTAGACTGGGTCATCTTCCTGTTAACTGAACAGGTGCCTCCATTCAAAGAATGGCCACTTAGCTCTAGGCTGAGTCCCCGGATGCTGGACTAGTTCCACATCTTGGTCCCTAACCAGATGTCTTCATTCAACAAAATGGTCACACAACTCTAGGCTGAATCCCCTAGTACTGGACTGGTTCCATAACCTGGTCCCTAACCAAATGTCTCCATTCAACAGAATGGATACTCAACTCAAGGTTGAGTCCCCCAGTGCTGGACTGGTTCCACATCCTAGTCCTTGACCAGATGTCCCCATTCTCCTAAGAGAATAGCTCTCGATGTTGCTAAGGAAAAATCAACACTAGTAACTGACCAGGTGCCTCCACTCAATGAATGGCACTCATCTCTAAGCTAAGACCCCCAGTCCTAGACTAGGTCAAATTCTTGGTAACTAACCAGGTGCCTCCATTCTCCTAGAGAATGGCCCTCAGCCCCAGGATGAGTCCCCCAGTCCCAAACTAGGTCAAATTCTTGGTAACTGACCAGGGCCTCCATTCAAAGAATGGCCCTCAACCCCAGGATGAGTCCCCTAGTCCCGTACTGGGTTAAATTCCTGGTAACTGACCAGGTGCTTCCATTCAAAGAATGGCCCTCAGCACCAGGCTGAGTCTGTCAGTCCAATACTGGTTCAATTTCCTGGTAACTAACCAGGTGCCTCCATTCTCCTAGAGAAAGGCTCTCAATGTTGCTTACAAAAAAATCAACATGATGATCATCATGAGATATTTTTGAATAGAGACAAACCATCAACTTGGATAGTGTGATACCAGTTTGGGAAAGAATAAAGTGGTATTTTCCCCTTTGATTAAATGCTTTGTTCGTTAAAATTCATTGTGAAAAATTATATGATCAAGTGGAGTGTTGTTGAAGATGACATTAATGATGATAACAATGATGGCGACAATGATGATGACAATGATGATCATGAGAATGATGACAACGAAGACGATGACAATAATATAGTTTAAGATGATGACAATGATGACAAGAGGAATGGTGATCATGACAATGAAAAAGACAAGAACAATTCATCATCATAGTAATCATTATACCTATGACATTGGCAATAATGAAAGTGGGTCAGATACTAGTCGTTCCACACACATTTGTTGTGAAGATCGTGTCCCCTTTTCCAACACTCAATAATGCCATGTATTGCTTGATGTTTCCCCTTGACTCCTCAATTTTTCTATTACAAGTGAATTCCACTCAAAATAACAATAGAAAATGGAACTAAAATGGTAATGTTGACTCATAAGCAATAGACATCATACATGCCAACAAGGATTACCTGAGAACCATATAATGATCCCATGCCAAATATTCCCATGGGAGAGCTTGTTCGTTTGGTGACCCAAGTCCCCACAGAAGGCCAATGAGTCATATAGAAATTTTATTGACTGAGCTTTTCTAAAAGAGGTTTTTAGTGCTCGTAGACCATGCACATTATTTGAAATGACCATATCGGCACTATAAAGGGAGTATTTGGCCTACATGTATTATATAGGTGCCATTGCACTAAGGATTGTTATTGAGGCCCTACCATTGTATAAGGAAGAATTGTCCTAAAAAGGGATTTATGGCTCATGGACCATGCACACACCTCAAAACTACCATAGGACTTGTAAAGAGAATCTTTGACCTACAGGTTTCATACGGGTGCCACTAAATGGTTGTGTACGTCAAGGATAGTTTTTGGGGTCACGAACATGGTTCAAAAAGGAAAATAATGTATTGGGTCCTAAAATAGGATTTTATCGTTCCTGGAACATACACATAATAAAAAACCAGAACACAACCCAAGTAGAGTGAATAATTGTCCTACATGGATCATATTATTGTTGTTAGAATATTTCAAATGACATGGATGGTTCTTAGGGCCTTTTGTAAGGTTTAGGAATAAACAACGAGGATGTAAGCCCTAAAATATTCATCTTTATGTCTAGTGGACATGCACATGGTTCTATATCACCTCACATGTCTTGTAAATGGAATATTTTTCTTTCAAGCGGGATATAGGTGCCATTACAATGTTTTTAGCATAGATTATGGGTATTGGTTCCTTAACCATGTTACACAAACTAAATCCAGGGTATTTACTGTTATGCACAAAAGTAATCTTTTAGGGCTAATGCATCGAGAATGGGGCTATAAATTGTCTTAGTAATTATCTTTCCATGCATAGGTTTAGAGGTTTGGAGGTAATATTGGCTGAGGATAAGGAATAAGGGATATGATTTCATAATGTTTAATAAAACAAAGATACCTTTGAAGTGACAACTATGATATAGGCTCCTCATCGAAGTAGCAAC
>LPNX010116882.1:0-10817 GCA_001517045.1 Pseudotsuga menziesii
CTTTGTACAGTTGGAAGGAAATAATTCAATCTATGTAATTTAGCTGGAAAGGACTGGTGTGTATAATGGGGAAGTTAGCCACCAATCATAGGCATAAGTTTTGGGGGCACTCATGGACCTTGAATGGAGATGCTATGATCCCCTTAGATTTCTATAACAAATTAGTTAGTTTACTACCCATTCTCATTGGTTCAAATATTTTAACATTGCCTATGAAATGTTGGTGCTGTCATGGAAGGTTAGCATTAGGATCAGAATTAATCTTTTGTTTTGTTATTATATAAAAATAAGAGAGAACTGCTTATTCCTGAATTAGAATTTTGAAATTAAATTATAGATATTGCATAAGCTAGTTAGTGGATTTTTCCCTTGCTTTTCTCATCATTACAAAATTTTGCACATAACCATTTTCTTGATCACTATATGGTTTGCTTGCTGTTGTAAGTTTGTAACTGATGCATGCCCATGTAATTTTTCTCTCTCATACTCTTGCATTAACTAGAATGTCATTCTTTTAACTTATTTTTAATGAAAATCCACCATTTTAGGTGGTTGCTCGCACTTAACATGTTGTGCTATTTGATTTTTGTTCCAAGGACATTTCTCCTGAAATTAATACAATAAGGAAGGTAGGAGAAAGTTCAATTTTACATTTGAAGCAGTTAAAAAACAAAAACCCATGCGAAGTGTTCTTGATTGTATATAAATATCCATGAAGTTTTACTAATTTTTAAACTGTCTTTCAGGTGTTTTGATGCCAATTTAATGGAGATCCCAATTGAAGTGGAGTCCCCTAATTGGCATTACTACCATGTATACAAATTTGAATCTCTTTGGCTTGCTGGTGACTTGTTTCGTAGTTTTTCACCATTTCTTTTTTGATGCCTCATAATAGCTTCTAATTTGGCTCTTATCTATCCTCTTGTAAATCACAGTTTGCCTTTTTCACTACAAGAAAGGTCGAAACTCTGGAAGAGCTTACATGGGTATGTTTTTGAGTATCATCTAGTCTAGCTTGTGTTTTGTGTAAAGATTTATATTTCTAGATGTATGGCATCTTGATGTAGACCGTAAATGTTTTCCATGCATTGTTCAATATCAATTCTAGAACAATGATAGAGTGATTTAGTTGTTCTTGTTGAAATTATGCAAGTAAATTGTTTAATGTGAGGTTCAATTTTCTATCGCTAACTTCGTGGAGCTAAGGGGATTAAGAGTGAAGCAAATGTGTGATGTATCATATGTCAAACATCTAGGCTATACTAATATAGTCATTGCACTAAAAAAGTAGTTATTTTGGTCAGGGATGAAGAAGGAAATCAATGATTGTGTATCAAAATGTTTGGAATGCCAGAAGGTTATGGTTGAGCTATAGCATCCTTGATTCTATTGGATTATTACATTCATGCAATGGAAGTGGGAGGTAATAATTTCTATTGATTTCATAGTAGAGGTGCCTAAAATGATGTGAAAGTACGATTCCATCGTTGTGGTCATATACAACTTGACTAAAGTAGCTTATTTTATACTCATTGATATTATCAATATAGCCTTATATATTGTTGAAGTATTCACTAAGGATATTGTGAGTTTGCAGGGAGTGCCATAGAAAAGTATAGTGGACAGGGATGCTAAGTTCATTTTTTATTTTTGTGAGGGCTTATTTCAGTTTTCAAGCATTAGGCAGTTAATGGAAGTTTAGCATAATATACGACTTGAAGACAATGAGCAAATAGAACAGGTAAAAGCAAATAATTGAATACTTGCTAGAAATTTATGCAATGCATAACCCATATGGGTTGATGGCTACCATGAACTTGCATAATTTTCTTATAGCAATGGATTCATATGTCCTTAGGCATGAGCCTATTTGAAGCATTGTATGGAAGAAATGTAACACCTTGATAGCCTGGGTAAACCAAATGACTGGATAACACTTGCACTTGACATGTTGAAGGATATGGAGGAGCAAGGTAATAGCACTTTAAAGTGGCCCATGACGGTCAAAAGAGTTTGATTATATAAGGAATTTGATGTGGGGGAGTTTCACATATTTTTTAGCATTAAATTTATTATAAGCTCACTAAAATTGGGAGACTGCATGAAAGTCACCTCTCAAACTGCAACCCATTTGACATCTTGGAAAGAATCGGGCCCGTTGCATATATGATTGCATTACCACCTAGTATGAAGACACATGATGCATTTTATCTATATTTCCTAAAAATATATGTGCACGATCCTCCTCTCATTTTCAATTGGTCTGTGAATTAGGTGGAGTCAAAAGGGGAATTCTCAAGTGAGTTAGTTTGTATTCTTGACAACAAAGTCATGACATTGAATTAGGGAACAGAGCATGTCAAAGTCCAATAGAAGCAGTATGGATCCAATGAAGCAACATGGTTAAAGAAATACTATGTAGGAGTAGTACTTGATTTTGTTTGGCCCATAATGAACACATTGAGGATGTTATTCTTTTGAAGTGGGAGGGAAATGTAAGGTACATTGTTTTATGTGTTATTAATTTGTAACTAAGCAATGAGATATCCTCATTATCAAGATGTGAAGATATGTTAAAAGGGGCTTGGATGGCTATTAAAGAGGGGATAGTGATATTCTCCCTAATAGGTTTCAATTCCCCGTAGATACGTGTTTTCCCTTGAGGGGTTGCCATGCCCATGTATGTTAGTTGGGTTCATGGGTAGGACATTGGATTCTATTCAAGAATACCATCGGTTCATGCGCCTTAGTGTTGACAGGGTGGTGTTCATAAAGAGTCAAAGGAAGCATTTAAAAAAAAATGAAGAATTGTCTTGGAAAGCATATCTTGCTTTCGTAAAATGAGGTCAATTGCCAAGTTCCTTGCAATGCCTTGTGTTACCCCCCATGTTGCAGGGATGTCTTCATGCAATTGTTTTTTACATTTCAGCCTTCGAGAAGAACATAGAAGCTTATTGTAGCAGATCTGGGCAGGATTGTGCTTGAAAGGGAGCAATAAAGGTGGAAATTTTCAGTTCTGGGCACGTTTGGACAAGTCTGGGCATGAATGGTAGTGATAAATAGCAGTAAAAGAGCAGGGGTTATATGATCATTGAGTTGATTTATGTATTGGTCTCCTTGATGGTGGATTTTTGTTTCACATTGTGATGAATCATGATAGCCTAGCTGATTGCAATATAATTCTAATGAATTTCTTCAAACGGTGAAGTCTGAAATGTTTTGAGGGGCAACGATAGGTTAGAAGCAGCTCTAAAGGTAAAGAAAATCCCTTTGACATGGGGAACCTTCATATCTTAAAGACTACCAAACCCAATATTTTATGAGCAGTTCATTGCTATTCTTAAGGCACTGCTATGAAGGATATTTGACCTGCAGCATTAGTTTTCCCAAGTAGGATATTATCATGGTTCTCACCCAGTATGCAGACATGATCTATGAAGCAGATTGCAGGCCTGTACTACTGTGCATGTTGTCGGATCTGAGTGTGGTTGAATGATAAATAATATCGAGCTTTGAATGATAAAATCAAATCACAACAATAAGACAAATTCTTGGCAATCCTGGTGCAGATCTGTGTACTAATTTTTGAGATGTTTTCATGGAGTTTGTGCTAAAAAAGGGGTTCATTGGAGAGTTGTAAGAATCAGTTAACTATTGAGTGATGCTAAGAAAGACTTGATTCCAACTCTGTAATCTAGACTGCTGTTGAAAACGCAACCAGAAACATTCATCCAAGAATGTTCATGAACCTTTCTCCTAACTTCAAACTTCAAATTCCTTAGAGATGTTTTTTTTCTCTCGTGAGTAATCTCATCCATGTAAGTGGGTCATTTAATGCTTATTAGCCGAAGGGATATTTCTAGAATGTTGTAAGCTAGAAAAATTTGTTTGTAATACTCCAAGAATGAGAAAGGGCATATTTGCTAGACACAAATAATAGGAATCATCTCATAATAACCCTATACATCTGTTCCTGCTACCTAGAAATCTATATTGAGTGTTGGATTGTTTTTATAGATGGTAATGTATGCCCCTCTTTACCCTGATCTACTGAAAAAAATTTGCATTGATTTTTAGTAACCTAGCCATTTTCATGATAGAAATGTGCATCCTCTATGAAATTGTTGACTTTGCACGTTCTTAATACTTAATGGTGGATTTTCCAGAGATACTGAAATGAAGCTCTGAGAAAGTAGTAGTCTCAAGTCAAAAATCTAAATGAAGAAATTTTAGATGCTTTTCTCAACAAAACAAATACTTGATTGATGTCAAACCAGGAAAAACTAAAGGTAAAGGTTTCCCTACCCTGGTCACAGCTTAAAATGTATCAAAGGTATCTCTTAATGCATAGCGTCAAGTTTTGGCAAGAGCCCTTTCAGAGTACCCTGACCATCAATCAAGTTTTCAACGGTGAACACTTCGTTCCAGAGAAGGTGTTGAAAGGCCCTTGTAAGGCTTATGTAAACTTCTTACATCCCGGTTTTCTAAGGACTAATTTGATACACCAGGGGTGTGGCCTGTCAGCACCTGAATGTGCATCATATGTGGCAGGGATAACTTTTTTCCCTCCTGGTAGCTCTTATGTCCAGGTCTTCAACATAGACAAAATTATGTCTTTCTAAAAATCTCTCTGAACATATCAATGTTATGTCATACTGGGCATTCAAATTTTATTGCTCTTGTTGCATTGTATTTTCAATTTTCCTCAGGTCTTATTAGCACCTTGTCCTTTCTGATTGAGCTACTGAAAACTCTTCAATGATATCATAATATCACTAATGTAAATGACCAAACTTTCAATATTTCATTGAGAGTACCTCTAAAGTCTGCCTGATGAGGTGAAAGTAGGATGTGGCTGCACACAGCCTGTGAGCTCTTATATCTACTTCCATTCCCTGTAACCATTTCTAAAATAATCATGTTGTTATTTTGTTTCCTACTGACAAATTATTCTTGGTTTTGATTGCATTTTTTCACCTTGCGTTGAATTAAAATCTATAGGATAATTATAATAGCAATTTCAGACTGGTTGATTTACATACTAAATTAATCAAATTAAACAGATGACGGTTAATTAAAGCAAGGTTGAAATAGGTGATCTTTTCCCATTTCACACTAATCGATTTACATAATCCCTAAATTAATCAAAATAAATACTTGCTCACACTCATAAAGAGAATACTTGCCTAAAGCTGAGGCCATGACTATGTACGAAGAGGCCATGGCTCCATACACCAAACTAGAATGAAGTAAAAAAAAAATCTTTGTCAAAAAACTGACCTGAAGGTCTTCCCGGAGGAAAAAGGGCATCCCTCGCTACATAAGCTGTGGCTTCAGCTACCGACATATATCCTCCTTGGCCTGTCATATCAGTTTTGATAAAGCTGTCAGGATGCAAGCAGTTCACATACATGTTGTGATCATCATCATCGTGCTGTTGAAGATCTCTTAACACAAGCTTAGTTCAGAGATAGAATTCTAATAACTGTATGCAGGATTTTTCTTTAAACCCACTACATATTCAGAAACCATTGAAATCAAGCTAACTTCAATGAAATGTAGCAAAAATTACAATTAAGTCTGTCATTAATCTTGGGAAAATTTAAAAGGTATGGGACTGTTTGTATAGGGGACCAAGCTTCACAGGAAATATACATTGACCTTTTAATTTTATAAGATAACTAGAAACACAAGACTTGTATTTTTATTAATTTATCAAGCAACCAGCAACATATTGTCATACAATACCAGCCATAAGAATTCTTTGCTTCAAGCCAAGAGGTTATTTATCGAACATTGATACTTACCTCACGATTGTACACCTGAGCGGGAAACCCAAATTTCCCACTTTCTAGTGCCAGATACCATGCCATCACTAAATCACATGGTGGGCCACTTTTACCTTCTTTGTTAATCTCTGGCTGTAATCTCAACCATGAAAAATTTCCAAATGCAAGACAGGGACCTCAACCATCCATTAGCTTTGCAACCATCTAACATCCATGTCTCCTTATTAATTGCAACAGTCTGTTGCCATTCACGGCAGGCTGCAGGACCAATAAACTTGCCCCATTTTGCTTTCAAACAAATATCCCACAGGTAATTGCTCCTACACCTCTCCCTTAGATCCGTACAAACCCCTGCCATGTTACATAGGCTGGTAGGTGAAATTCTGCTCAATATGCCCTCTAGTGCCAATTCAGGTAGATCTAAAATAGAAAAGCCTTTTACTTCTTCTACATTTTCTACTCTTTGAATACATTTTCTCTTCAACCCCATTGAAGAATAAACTTTTACCAAGCTCCTGTTTCTGATAAACTCCAAAAGTAGTTGCGACAGTCCCACACCTAACGCAACTGGAAAAACATTCATCTCATTATTAGGCCATCGCTTGACAAAAAATGGAATTTCAATAGTCTAAAAAGGCTTGGTCAAGGCATTCACAATTCTGGGACCTTGGCTTGCTTGGAAAGTCGGCAGTGAACTTAAAGTGAGGGCAGGAAACAATCCATGGATAGGTTGTTGTGAACTTTTTGATAGATGTGCTTTTAGAAAGAATGACATGAATGATGAAAAGGACAATAAATCTTTAGCAGATGCATCCATTCAAGCAGCTCATGGAGGATGGCTACATTATTGGAAATCTGCAGTTGGTTTAAAATTGCAGGGAGATCTGGCTACAGAATGGCTTCCTTATGTTTCCCTTTTAAAACCCAGTGTGATATTTATAAAAGAAACAGATGATGAGTTAAAGTGGTCTTGGAACAAAGCAAATGGAATTTTAACTGCAAAGTTAGGATATGAAGCAAAATCTTGAGAAGAACAAATTGGGCAAAGAGAGTGGTAGGATGAAATCTGGAGTTTAGAAAGTCCATTAAGAACACGAAATTTTGTGTTGTGAGATTTTGCTGCCAAAATTTTAACCTGGGATAAAAGGCAAAAGAGGAATTGGATCAGATCCAGTTGGTGTGTGCAGAATAAAAACGATAATGAGACAGTTAATCATCTCCTTGGTAGTTGTTCTTTTACTATCTATGTATGGAAGGAAATTATAAATATAAAAGCCATAAATGTATCTCATCAATGGGAAGAATCTACATTACTGGAATATTTTAAAGCCTGGTGTACAAACAGCTCAGTTCAGACACATAAAGCATTGCCTTGGTTTAAGCTTTGGAGTGTTGGGTAGAGAGATATAAATGTATTTTCCAAGGTAAATAATTGACCGTAGGCTTGGTTTCACATCAAATCCGACTGTCATATGGAGAAATTTGGACGCCTCACCTATAAAAACAAGAAGGCTTTTAGACCTAGTTATAGATTTCACAAAAGATTGGGTTTACTTTGATGGTGCTTGTCAAGGAACACCTGGTAAGTGTGGGGCAGGGTTACTGCTTTACTTGACAATGTCTCAATTCTTTGGTTGGAAGCATATGGAGCAGGGGAAGGAACCAATAATAGAGCTGATACATATGCTCTGTGGATGCTTTTGAAAGCAGCAATTGAAAAAGGGATCAGAACATTACAGGTGCTAGGCGATTCAAAACTCTTGATAGACTGGGAAAATGGACGTAGCCAAATTTCAAACTTGAACTTGAATCCTATCCTGGAACTGATCTTGGAGTTAAAAATAACTTTGAAGAAATCTCCTTTGCACATATATACAGGGAATTCAATATAGAAGCATATCTTCTCTTAAAGGAATCCTTAACAATGCAAGAAATATTACTGGAAAAACAGGTATTTAAGCAATAAAGATTACTGGAAAAATAGGTATTTAAGGGAGAAGCTATAGTCTCAGTTTCTGTTAAGTCCTTATTTGACACAATGCAAGCTATTGAGGGAGGGTATTTTTTTATTTGTAGTTAATGAAAAGTCAAAGTTTATGAATGTTTAGAAGTTATAATTTTTTGTAAGAATCTTGGAGGTTTTAATTTTTGGGATCTGGAAAAAAAATTACAGTAGAAAAGGAGATGGTATTCTTGACCATCTGAATATGAGTCAAACGACCATAAGAATGTATATTTTGATTTCTGCTTCAGAAATAGAAAATATAAGATTTTTATCTTGGGAAAAAAAAATGTTGGATTTTCCTCTCCTGAATTTCCCTCCCCTTCTGCAGAGATTTATTCTTTGTTAGGCATCCTTAGAATTTCCATCTCTAATAGGTTCTTGGTCTTTGTCTTCTGATAAAGTTCATGGAGCTCTTACTTCAGGTTGACTTTCACCCCAACTAGACCTTCTCTTTCTCCTTCTCTTAACTATTTGAAAACCATCTCGGTCCACCTCTAGTGAGTTTATTTTTCTCTCTCATAGGGATTACTATGGGTTTAATGTCATCTTCTACTTTCCAAATCATTTTTGGGTAGGTTGCTATCGAATGGCCAATTTCCTAATAGAGACTACATTGAGAGCGTGTGTTTTTATAGTCCAAAGTTTGGGCTCGTTGTACTCCATTACATTCAAGGATGATCTAATTTGGCTGTCCTTTACTTAAGCAAGCAGTACATGTATTATTGCTTAATAGAAGAAGCTGCCATATTTCTTACTTCTGTAAACCCAATAAACTTACCTAAGGCCTTACCAATTTTCTCCATGACCTCGTCTTCCCATAAGGGAAAGGATAAACTAGGGACTCTCACCCAAACAAACATGGAACATGGGTTTAATTAACGAACCAAAAGTAGTATGCATGGACAGATAACTCCTTGGACCATGGACACTTGGACATCAAAGACTTACTGAAAAACAACACTACAGCTAAACATTATACTGTGTGCAGCTAGGATGTAGCCAAAGTTTTATATATTTGCCTTTCCATGGAGAGAAAATGAGATGGTAATATGAGATGTTGCGTCTCAATAATAAATTTGAGCTGAATGATATCGTTTAGATATGTGGACTTCCTCTGTTCTTCCAAAGAAAATCAGCTCTGTAAAGTTGAAGCCATAGGGTAAATATAGCATTGATGTGTATCTACATAGGCTAAGGTAATATATGAGGGACATATTAAAGAATATTTGTGAGATTAGCCCATGGGGTATGGAATAGAAGGTGATTGGGTGTACTGTTAAGACACTAATTGTGTAAGGTCATTAATTCAAAACTCTGCTATTGAGTACTGGACTATAAAAACTAAGAATTTTTGTGAGGTTAATTTTCAACCTCAGGTTGCATTGTATAAAGCAAGTCTGTAAAAAGTAAAAAAGCCAAAATATGTTTAAACGGTAAGCTTTTCAGATTTCCTAACCTTAAAGTTTGTACAAGTTAACCTTAATTGTTTTGTCCACTTCAAAGCAAAAAAAGACCCTCCCAATAGAGAGAAAACATACCCAAAAACAATTGAATAACATAGAGAAGTGATATAATGTACAGACACCATAAGAACTATAAAATAACAGCATATCTAGCACTGAGAACCAAAAAAACTTGAGAACACAGTAATTATCTAAACAAGAGAGACCTCTTCTAACTAGAGTGTGCACCATGGGAGGAATCCACGTGCTCTTCAATGATCGAACATGCATTGTATTTAGAGCTCGGGATTTCAACTACTAGGACCTTCACCGGTAGCGGCTCTTTCTTCCTATCATAAACCGTAGGGTCGGTTGGAGTCAACACAGTCACTTGTCCTTTAGCAGGTTCGACAGGTAGAGAAGCCTCCACACGTCCTTTCTCAACTAAGCACGGAGGTTTGTTACATTGACCAATGTGCTCATTATTTTCCATTGAGACACTGAGCCAGATGCCCTCCATTAAATTTTTCACATAGGACTAGACCTCTTGGCTCAAACCACTTTGAAATGTCTATCGAACCAGGCTTGAACTCAAGCAAAATTGTCCACCTGGTTGTTTAACCCCTAAAGACTTTGCTCCATAGCCCGTCTCATTTCCTCTTATTCATAATTATTATCTATATAGTATTTATAATAATTACAAAGCATTATAATATTATATTTTTATGTTCAAATTTTATTTAGAATTATACTCTTATCCCTCCATTTTAGATAAAAATCGATTAATAATAAATTAATAAGCTTTGACATCAACTTCACAAGGATATATAAGTTGAACTTGCGCTTGAGAATGAGGTCACACAAAACAACCCTAAGAAATACAAAGCCCATGAATTCACTTATTTCTAAACATGTAACAGATCCTGGATAAAAAACCGTGTGCGTTTATCTGCAGACACGGTTAGTTGGTATCATCTTATCCTTCCAAAACCATGTGGCATCTACCTTCCTATATTGTATAGTAAACTAGCGCAGAAAGAAGCATAAATTTGTCAAATTAACAATCTCATAGCCATGAACATGAACATAAACATTGCGTATATTACCTGGTTGAGGAGCTGATTGAGAAATTGAAAGAGCTGCCCATTGGCATCGTTGGCTCCTGCCATGGCCGATCTTCGCCCCTGAAATCACTTGGGTTCTGATATAATAATGGATCTTCGTGGCTTGTGTTCCCATCTGGCAATTATTATGTGTTGTTTGCATATATATACGAGAGAGAGATATAGGACTAACAAATACCCAAATCTACGGCGGACTGCTCCAAATCTCTGAATGCCGGCTTTCAGCTGAACAAAAGGGAAAGAACCCCATCAAACATACCATGATTTCCATTGCAAAAACCCTTGAATTTGTCAAATTAACAATCTCACAGACATGAACATGAACATAAACATTGCATATATTACCTGGTTCAGGAGTTGATTGAGAAATTGAAAGAGCTTCCCATTGGCATCGTTGGCTCCTGCCATGGCCGATCTTCGCCCCTGAAATCACTTGGGTTCCGATCTAACAATGGAT
>LPNX010116919.1:0-11472 GCA_001517045.1 Pseudotsuga menziesii
ATATATATATAAGTTGCAAAACCACATCCAAATGGGTAGGACAAGAGTAAATTAGGTTTTTTATGTGCTATCACAAGGGTCATGCTCAACTTAAACTTATGGGCAAAGAAAGTGTTTCATGTATGTTGTTGCCAAAAATACTCTCTTGAATCTTGCCAAGGACTGACTTTGAAAGTCCATTTCAAAAAAAAAACTATACTAGTGCTGGTGGGGTACTTTGTTTGTGCCATAAATTCTAAAAGGAAGCAATTTGATTTTCATATTGTGGAAGAACTTATCAGAGAAGTGACAAAAAGAAAGCATGCATAATAGTGAATAATGATCCTTGTATTGAATGGATGCACAACAGGACAACCTATATTTTTGAATACATGGAGAGTGAAGGCAAGAATAATAACTGGATTTGTAGAAATGATGCAAAGTTTGAAACATTTTTTATTGATTTTCAATGCGGGTGTGAGGAGGCATTGAACTCAAGTGCACAATAGTATTTTGAAGCAGGAAGTCCTATTGGGCATAAACGTTAGAAAATTGTGAAGCTTGAGAAAAGTGAAGACCTAGTGAAATGAATGGAGAGGATTGCAGCAATGAAGTTGAAGAGTGTTCATTGGATAAGGTTGCAAGATGATGGCAAGTATAGAATGTGTAAGAAGAAGGAGAAACAAATATATATTGTCTAGGCCCCTTTGAGTAGGATGCTCAAAATTTTCTAACCATGGGTGTCTAATGGAGGACATCCATAGCTAAAGTGACTATCTTAGATGCATTAATTTGTTAATGTATATAGGTTTGTTATGTTTTAATAAGTTTTCAGTTCAATTTTGGCACCTTGGGTGTACTTGGTTTACTCTCGGAGTGAATTTTTGTAATGACTAGTAAAATTGGCAAGATAATAGAAATTGTTATTTTGGCAGGCTTGGGATTTGCTAGAGGAGATTGAATTGGGAAAATTGGCTATTGGTGGTTGTAATTAAGATTTCCAACTCTAGTTTGGAATATTTGGATATTCATTTAACATTAATGGCATGACCTAGCATGCATTTCCATTAAGCACTCAACATTGATTTTTACCCTATGTTAAAAAGAAAATATGACATTTTTTGCACAAGTTTTTAGTGTCAAATTGAAAATATGGAAATATAGGAATGTGGCAATATTAAAACACATGTTTCTAATGTTGATTTACTCAAAATTTCCCTCTAAGGAAAACATCATGTACATTTTATTGAAGTTAGTAAAAATAGTGAAAACTAAATAAGATTCCTAATTAGTAGATGAATATTTTGTAAAGAAAGGATGATTCAAATATTTTGGAAGTTTAGGTTTGTAATCCATATAAAAGGATACATAAATTCTATTTCACTTGGATCAGAATACACATATCACATTGTGGAGTGCATTTTTGCAAATGCCCTATTTTTCAAATGGCAAACATAGGGTTTGATGGAAATGGACAATTTGACTTTCTAGGTTGATTATGAAGGTTTAGGTTGATGATATGAGAATATGAGATGTCATTGATGTATTTAAATACCTAATATTCTTAGAAATGCATTTAATTTAATTTTATTATTTTTCACAAATATTCATGCCTTTGTACAATTATTGATTTATTGAATGTTTGATGTAATGTGAATGAATTATAATGGGAATTTTGAACCCCAAGGTAGTTAGACAATTTCTTCTCCATGCCTTATTGTATTTAAGCCACAATGTAATCAATGTAGGGTAGAAGAGGAATAGAAGGAGAAAATTTTTGAGGAAGGATTGTTAGGATTATTAATCCTCTCTTGTCCAATTTGTTCATATGTCTAATTAGGGAGTCCTTCCAGTCTATTTTTAGTGACTAGCACCATTGGGTCCACTTGGCCTAATTGGGGCACATGTTCCAGTTACTAAAGTGTGGGGAACATTAATTAAGGCCTATTTCCACTGATTGAACTTGCATGGATTAGTTTAGGAGCCTCCTAGATCAATCCCTACAATTTAGGAGCCACTGGGAGTGCTGACACCAACCTTCAGCAGTTGAGTTTAGTTAGTGCCTAGTCAAGCTAAGTTAAGAGTCAGTTACATTCAGTTCTAGTCCTCTACATTCAGTTAGCGCTAGGTTTGCATGGCTGCATACAGGAGAGGCGCATTTATCACCTACCAAAGTCAGTTAGCCTTAGTTAACACTGAATTAGACACTTGAGTTGTATTTTAGAACTCAGATGAACTCCGATAATGATTTTGAGNAGAGGTGCATTTATCACCTACCAAAGTCAGTTAGCCTTAGTTAACACTGAATTAGACACTTGAGTTGTATTTTAGAACTCAGATGAACTCCGATAATGATTTTGAGAATGTCAGATAACTATTGATTCCTCCGATAATGATTTAGACAAGGTCTTAGTTACCTACAATCAAGTAGAGTCTAATCAATTCTAATTTACTCATGTGGATTTGAATTGCATGTGGATATTTAGCCATTGTATTGCATTGTAATTAATCATTTGATTACCTTTTTTATTAATGAAAGAATTCAAAGCTGCAAGCCATTTTTGCAATTTTTCATTTTTCAATTGCTGAGTAAATTATGTGATCTATCTTGTGAGTTGTGTGTTTGTCCATAGATGTATGTGCTCAATTTAATATGGTATCAGAGCCTCGGCAGACAAGGCACTTCTCCTCCTTAGATCTCCTACTGGATCATTTTTTTGAGCTAAATTGCTCATTCCAGCACTCCACCAGAAGCCGAAGGTTTACCACTTAATACCCCAAGTAAAGGAATTGTTGATTAAGCTTGCTTGATCAACTATGGTGGGTGTGATGAAAATATGAAATGTGCAGGCTGTCCGACCTTACTTTGTCCTTTTGTGTAATTGCAGGTACAACTTCAAATGGGTTCATCACTTCCTCTTCTCACATTCACAAACTATTTAGAATGGAAGATGAAGATGATTGCATCTCTAAAGAGACTAGGTCTCTATGAGGTTTCTATTGGACTTAGTGAAGAGTCGTTTGAGAGTGAGAATGATTGGCTGAATGAATGTGATGCAGCTCTTGGAAAAATTTCACTGGATCTTTCTCATAGCTTGTACGTGCTACCTCAAAATATCTATTGAATTCCCAAACGATCTATGGACAAAATTGGATAGAACCTTTGCAATGATTGATGATGATCATAATAGCAATTTGGAGAGAACATCCAGCACCATAAGCATTCCCAATCCAAAATTATCGGCGTATACTCTCTTTGCTGAAGTTGCTCAAGATGAAAAAGAAGCAAAGTCCTCCACCAGTGATTTTCCTTTGAATTCTGTGCAAAATTTGTGAATAATTGCTTTCGAAAGTGAAGAGAAATTTGAGTTTTCTCCCTCTAATGTTGCTTTAGGTGTGAAAATATGTAATACCTTGGATATTTTAGAAGAAATACCATATTACCAAAGTGATCCATTTGCTCCCCATGATCTATATCTTCCAGCAAATTCCTACAAGATTGCATGCACCAAAATTCAGAATTTTGAAGAAGAAGAAAACTGTGCATCTACCATCTCGGTGGACCATCCTCTTGGATCTGATATGAAACTTATTGGATCTGATATGATCTTATTTAGATATAATATTATATTTATTAGTTCAATATTTCAGGTTCATAAGCTTTCAGTACTTCTTGTAGTTGTTCTCATTAATTTTGTGAAAAAACAAGTACCGCAAGTCTCCTTCAAAACTGTTGCTCGGGATTTGATTTCATTTCACAATTTTGGATATGATATGAACCCATTTAGATATGATTTACTTTCTGATCTAATATTATTTGGTTCAAATTTTAAAATCCAATAGCTTTTAGTCATGCTTGTAGCTTCTCTCACCAATTTCGGTGTGAAAAATCAAGTACCACAATTCTTCCTCAAAATTGTTGTTGGGGATTTGGTGTTAGTTTCCTCTTATGAGGTTGCTGATATTTTATTGTGTGATTCATTAACTGTTTCTGAAGCTATATGATATTATGGAGCTCAAGCATTCACTCTCCATAGTCCCAGGACTTCTCTACTTTTGGTCACATGCTCATCTCCTCATAGAACTGGTAAAGAGGAAGATTTTCTGCATCTGCCTAGACACTTGCTCCTAACACTTGGGGCTGTTTTTACCACTCATGTCTAAAACATATCAGTTTCTTGAGCGTTCCTCACATGGTTTGAATCCTTAAGAACCTTTTCTCACTTATCAGTTGATTTCAGTTTCTCTACATGGGTCCAGTCTTCATCCAACAGCTGTCTATATTTCTGATTTAGTTGATCATATCATTATTCTTCCAAAGAGGAATATTCCTCTAGACATAATGATGGAGAGGTTCACATGCTAGGCCCAGGATACCTATGCATAGAAAAACCATATTTATCTTGATTCTACCTACTTAATTAGAGGGGGGGAGGGGGGATTCCCATGTGGTTTTTTCCCTAGATCCTTGTATTGAGCAGTTAATTTAATTTACTTGATGTAATAGGTGACCTATGGTATTAGTTACCAAGTCCCACAGATTGTCCAAGTTAGAATTTAGGGGGCTGTTAGGATTTTTAATCCTCCCTTGTCCAATTTGTTCATATGTCTAAATCAGGAGTCCTTTGAGTCTATTTTTAGTCACTGGCAGCATTAGGTCCACTTGGCCTAATTGGGGCACATGTTCTAGTTACTAAAGTGTGGGGAACACTAATTGAGGCCTACTACCACTAATTGCACTTGCATGCATCAGTTCAGGAGCCTCCTAGATCAATCCCTACAATTAAGGATGCACTGGGAGTGCTGACACCAACCTTCAGTAGTTGAGTTGAGTTAGTGACTAATCAAGCTAAGTTAGGAGTCAGTTACATTTAGTTCTAGTCCTCTACATTCAGTTAGTGCTAGGTTTGCATGGATGCATGTAGGAGAGGCACATTTCTCACATACCATAGTTAGTTAGCCTTAGTTAACACTAAATTAGACACTTGAGTTGTGTTTTAGAACTTCGATGAACTTCGATAATGATTTAGACAATGTCGGTTAACTATTGAGTCCTCCTATAATGATTTAGACAAGGTCTTAGTTACCTACATTCAAGTAGAGTCTAATCAATTTGAAATTCCTCATGTGGATTCGAATTGCAAGTGGCTATTTAGCCATTTTATTACATTGTAATTAATCATCTGATTAATTTTTGATTAATGAAACCATTCACAGTTGCAAGCCATTTTTGCATTGTTTCATTTTTCAATTGCTGAGTAAATTGTCTTATCTATCTTGTGAGTTGTGTGTTTATCCATAGATCTATGTGCTCAATTTAATAAGGATATGGCAAGCCAATTCTAATAACCAATATGGCATTAGAATGGATTTTTGCATATCCATCTCATTTGGATTAATTATAGATTGATATTGCTCTCTACACATAAAATAAGACTCCTATAATGAGTTTAGTATAGATCTGCATGGACCTACTTAGAGTATGGAGTATCATTTATGGAACATCAAATATACATTTCATGCCAAAGTCCCCATTTTCTTGCATACTAAGAACTCCTTGCTGCAGTTTGACCAGTGACACACTTTGTGTAAGGAATTGTGACAAAGTATTATAAGGGCTTCTAATTACATATATTATCCTTAACTTCATAACCAACATAATTGAGTCATTTTGTTGAGAAAACAAAACGTGAAGGTATTATTAAATTGAGTAAAGCTTCATGCAGAGAATTGGATGAGATCATAAAAGAGAAGGGAGTCAAAACAATAACCATACACTATGGTGTCATTGCTCAAATAGTACAAATAAATAGTTATATAACTTGATAATTTAAGTATCCTTAAAAGTTCAGTACCTGCTAATAGTAAAGAAAACTCAAAACCCAAAAAATTATATGGGACTAAATAGATGGCAACATATTGATAGTATTATATTTTTATGTCAATAGAGTATGACAAAGTTATTCAAAACAATTACAGATAAAGCAATCGTAACAACAACCATGCACTATGTTGTCACTGCTCCAATAGTATAAAGAAATGATAATATAACATGATAATAGTTTACCTTTATGGTGTAGGTGAGAAAAATATTCTACCCTCCATAAACCAATGTCTTCCTCTTTAGTATAATAGTCGTGTAACTCTACTCTCAAACATAACTTTGAGTCACACATAACAAACCTCTGCATTCCAAATTATATTCCCCATGGATTGTTTCTACACAAACTTCAATAGCTGTTATTTTTTTTCACATAAAAGAAATCTTGTTTTTGCATATGGAATTTTTCACCATTCATTTTATGATCGAATCCATTACTCTTTCAATTTGGAATTCCTCATCAACAAAATTATCAAATAATGTTTCTATTGGATAATATGAATCGGTGTTTGCATGTGTGTCATGGGTATCTCTCTCCTAAAGGAATAATCAATGGAAAACTATAGGTGGGTATTAGCTACTGAGGGATCCTATACATCTTCCTTTTCTTACTGATCGGTCTTTAAGAAACAAGTTCTTCTAGTAAGTCTTTAACATGAGAACGCTTGAAACACTCACCAAATTAGGGCGTTCTAAAGAAGAGTCCATAAAATGATACTATTGAAGTATTTTTACAAGATAGTGGCCCTTACACTTATACCTTAACCACTACTTCCGTTTTTATTTTTCCTACTGATGTGTAAACAACAAGTTTTAGTCCTTACGTTTCGTACTCTAGTGAGTTCTTTATATGAACATGCAATATTTCGAACCGATCTACTACCCTCATTAATCAATGAAGATTCATACATAATTAAATTATGAATTGACTAAATTAATCAAGAAATTAATACCTCAATGAAATCGATCCAATAGAAATCAAAATGCAAAGATAAAATAGAGTATAGAAATCTCTTTATGGATGGTCACAAAACATAAATTTTATGAGGGTTTCCAAATGTTTTGATAGGGTAAAAGTTACACAGATTTCTGTAGAAGAAGATAAGGTTTGTGGGTTTTAATTTCTATTAAATATCTATAAAATAATATCCTCACCCTTTTTAGTCTCCATGGAAAAAAACTTCCTACATCCTGCATCAAAATCCCCTTCTCAAGTGAAAAAGTCTTCAGATCCTGCTTGTCAGCAAAATTATTGGCACTCTACATTTGCCTCTCGAGTTCCTGCTTCTTGTAACTCTAAATATTTTTAGCTTGAGGAAATCCTCCCTCTCCAACTCATGAAGCTCCTACTTGATAAATCTAATAGTATTCTCCAGCCTTGGCTTGACCACATTCTCGAGCACAATGACCTTCCTATTCGTGGCCTTGATGGCCTTATTAATGTTTAGAATCAAAGTCTACAATGAATCCACCTCCACCAGGACGTTGATGGAATTTATGTAAACCAATCAGTAGAATTATACCCACTTCCCACCATAGGCAAGGCGGATTAAATCGTTACTCCTTCTAGTGGATCTTTTCTCTCCATTGCCTGCCTCTGAATAGTACTTGAATTTGGGGATCTTGACACTGGGCACATTCTTATAATTGTGTTAGGGTCCATAATATCCCTAGAGATGTGCTTGTTTTTTTATACCATAGTGTACTTGGACTACATGAGGGATAGGGTCTAGGACTTCATGATATTTCCTATGGACTCCTTTGTGGCCATGATGTGCTTCAAAATCTATCGAAACTACATCATGAGGGCATCACTCTTCTTCTTCAGGAGACTATGGATGAACATTTACCCCACCATTTGGGCCTTCATAATGCCTAGCCCCTTCCTAAACATATTGCTTATTCTCCTGCTCCTCGATCAATCGGTCAATTATAGCCTATAATTCTAGCAGCCAGTGGAATTGTGATTTCAAGGAGGAAAACCGATTAGAGGAATGGATTTTTTCTTTTCGTGTCCATTTAGTGGGAATAAATTGCCCCAAATTTAGTTATTATTAAAGACATAATTTTAAATTGATGATATTAAAAACACAACTTGGAAGAGTTACGTGTTTCCTAAATGAACCCCTTTTAAGGTATCAACTGAAAAGGCTTTGTTTGCTCAGATGGTGATAACTAAAGGAGTGAGAAATCAACAAATATGAATTTAAATTTCAAGGGAATTAGTTAAGCTCAATAGCCTCCTTGAATTGAGTTCTCGGGGCTCCCCATGACACCAGACAATTTGTGGATATCTTTGACCAAATATTTGGAAGAGTTTTAATTGGTATGGAAAACAAAATGATTTCCATTCAAATTCAAGAGTTCTTTGAAATAGATAATAATAAAGAGTTGCACAACATTTAAATCTATTCACAGGTGATAGTAATAATTTTTAGAAAGTAGAGTATTTAAACCAACCTCAAGAATATTTTGTGTCAATCATTGGATCACCAAATAAGGTACTACCCTCTTGGGCCAATATTCCTTATGATATCCCAAATGGTTCCACCAAAACCTCCTGACAAACACCAAGATATTCATAGCACTAAAATCAGAACACTACATCTCAAGTTCAAAATGTTAGAGCTCCAACCTAGGATAAGGGCATGACCTCTACATCAAATAATCCCTCTATTATTTTGTATTAAGAATTCAATTATATAGAATAAAAGAAGGGGTGGAAGGTGGAGCATTCCAACAAGAGAAAGGATCTCAAGATCAATCCAATTTACCACAAAAAAGGACAACAAAAAAATCACTTTAAAACCACATCCAAAGTGATATAAAGTAGCAACTATGGAATCTCTTACTCATATAGACTGCATCACCTTTTAATACTTGGTAATCAATAATAACTTTAGAAATATGTTTGATGAGTATTCCTTTAAATAAAGGTCCTTTATGTCATGGAATGTGAAAGGGATGTCAATCCCCATTAGAAAAATGCTCACCTTTCCATGGAGGATATTCTCCTTATCTAAATACATAGTCATAGAACCATGATTGGGAATTGATTAGGGGCATCAATATATCTATGTACGGGAGCAACCGAACACAAATCCTCCACTGATCGAGCCATGATAACATATTTACGGCGAATACCATTCTCTATGCGGTCATTATATTTCTATGGAATCGATGGGTTTCCAAATGCTTTGTTTGGTACTCTCCATCTCAATCCAATCATGCCTATGGATATTGGGTTTACTATTAGATAAATTGTCCCCTAGGTTTTTTTGGTTTCCATACACATGCCCACTAGAAATATTGTCCCTGTCCAACCATAATCGAGATACATGGGTTTGATTCATAGCTTGATAAGACATGTTAACTTACAATAAAAGAGTGTATCACATGTTTACAGATCATAACCAATAGATTTGAACACTACCTAATCCTTAAGAGAAGCTAATACTTGACTTATGAAGCAATATATAGGTTTGATTATGCTGAAGCAAATGTGATTTCCACGATAGTGAATGGGAAGTAAGAAAGGATTTCTTGCCAAAGAGAAAAATAATTATAATGGTGGTAATATTAGGGTGGTTTAACCATCTTAAAATATTACACTTTCTGTGTGACTTACTTACCAATCCCCATTATAAAAATGCTCACTTGTCTAAATACATGGCCACAAAAATAGGATTGGGATTCTATCAGTGGAATCAACCTCTCTATGTAGTGGAGTAACCAAACCCAGATCCTCCACTAATTGAGCCATGATAAGGGTTTTACAGTCAGAATCATTCCCCTTATGGTCATATTGCTATGGAATCAACGAGTTTCCAAATGTTTTGATTGGTACTCATCATGTTTAAATGATGAATTAGGGAACATTATTAGTATATGTACCTTCCATTCTCCTACCCAGGAATCTCTATTTACTTTGTGTAAAGGACATACTTCGACCCTTTCCCCTTTCTCACTACACGCAAAACAACATATAGATTTATAACCATAAGGATGCGGGGAACAAAGAAATCAAAGGCATAGGCTCATATATAATGCCTTGATACGCTTTTTACTAAGCTACACAATTTTGAGTAGGAACACTTTGGATTGATACATATTTCACAATACATTAAAAATTAAAATTATTATTAAGATAAATCCTATTTTCAAGGGGTCCATGACTTAGTAGTGAATCATCACGGATTCTAAAATTACTTTTTTATTGAGTTTTGGCATTTTAGGTGTGAATCTGCCCTTCCCTTTGTTCGGGGGCTTCGATGTAAACTATTGGAGGAAGTTTGAGAATTAGGGGCTGTGATTTGTCCCACCTATCATTTACGGNTTTTGGAATTTTAGGTGTGAATCTGCCCTTCCCTTTGTTCGGGGGCTTCGATGTAAACTATTGGAGGAAGTTTGAGAATTAGGGGCTGTGATTTGTCCCACCTATCATTTACGGATGATCTAATCATATCTATCTACCTAATGAATTGCACACTATGGCCTTTTTCCAATAACTGAAAACCGTCGGATCTCATTCAATCAATAACACAAAAAAGGGGAAAGATGCACATACTTGTCATCAAGATTATGTGGTTCTTCCTCTATCTTGGCATGCATGATCTACAAAATGTCCTGATCCATGTCCCATCCTAATTCTATGTATAGTGATTCGTACAATATTTCTATATCTTCAGGCTTCACCCATTTTCAACATAAAACCAATTGAGAATAAATATGTGCTATACATGGGTGAGTTTTGTCGATTCTTCTCTCGGAAGGTTGGGAGGAATGGATAATTTTTGCACAAAGTCTACGTAGCAGGTGGGGAAGTTGGGAGGTAAGGATACTTCCGATGGGAATCGGAGTTTGTTTTGATAATGTTTGTTCTGTTTAATGTTCTATATTGTTTTTTCCTTAATATTATATATATATATATAATTAATTATATAATATAATATATTTTATATTTATTTGTTTTTTATTTATACAATAAAAAATATAAAATTTAATAATCAAAATAAACTTTTAACTTAAAAAATGATAAAAATGACATTGTTATTGAATAAGTTAAGACCAAAATTTATAATTTCAAGGTTCTTATGCTTGACCATAATCTCCTTAAACCAAAATGTTTTCAAAGAGTAAAATAATATGGATTCTAAGCCCAAATTTGATAAATCAATTGAGTAATAAGAAGAGGGACCTCCACCTCCCAATCCTTCTAATAAGTTTGCACATATTGACCCCTCTTCCTGCTATCTTAATGTTGTGAAGAAAATCCATGTAGTTGACATTTATTTTACGACTCATTAGGTAATTATCTATGCATAGATAAGTGTAAAGATCATCCTCCACAAAGAGAACTCTATGTTTCAAGAAATTGAGGAATGCATCAAGCACGAAAAAGAGGTTCTCCAACTATTAAATGACAACTTGGATTTAGAGAAAAATAAGGTGAAACAACAAGAAAATAAACATCGTAATGAAAGCCACTTTGAAGTTATGTATTTGGTATTTTAAAGGCTACAACTATGCAAATAGATGTTCTTCAAGCAATATGCAAACTTGTGGCACCATCTTACTAAACCTACAACATAGTCAATAGGTGTGATATGATG
>LPNX010116931.1:0-94482 GCA_001517045.1 Pseudotsuga menziesii
CATAGCTTCTTTCATAGCATTTTTTTTTCTTCATCTTGAGTTATCTCTCATACCCATGGTGGTCTTCATCCTTCGAGGTGGATCTACCGCTCTTTGAAGCTTTTTCTTTCATCATGGTGTCTCTAACCCTGGGAGCTTCAAATTCATGTTTATTGAATTGTCATCACTTGTTCTTCGGAACAAGTCTCATCCTTCTTTTCTTTTAGGAGGTTGTACAAGACCTTTCCTATAATTCAAATGCCCCAGTTGCATGGTTAGAACTACATATGCATAACGACAAATTCTTATGCATCATGCAACTATTTAGCCAATACAACATTCATCCATATCTCACAGAAACTTTCTATATGCCTTCCATCTCTACCATGACATCATTGAGATTGTGCACTAATCCAATATGTCAGCAAATAGGTTTCATTCTAGATAAGTAACAATGGAGATTTGTATAGAACCATGAGCTACTTACCCATCACATGCATGCAAACAACACATCAACTGAATATAATCAAATGCATAACAAAACAATATCTTTAAATGACAATTGAATACTTATCTTTTGTTTGTTTCATGGGTAGACTCCTTCTTGATCATTCTGCATCACCATCTTCTTCATCCATAAAATCATCATTTCTTATCCAAATGATAAGATGGATAAGAGGTTCGTCAAGAATTGAGTTCTTCATATTCCTCATCGCTTGAGGGATCTTCTTTGAATGGTGAGAGCTTGATCTTCAATTTGCTCCCATCTTTCTTCTTCTCTTCTTATGAGACGAGCTTCTTCTTCTTCCCAGAGTCAACTGAAAGTAATCACTTCCTTTTGGCACACATTCCTCACATGAATGAATCCCATGATCATGGGAGGCCATTCTCTGCTTCTTCTTCTACCGTTTCAAGATGTTATGCATTCTGTATCTTCACATTCTTCAACTGTTTTCTCAAATCCATCTTCTGAATTATGTTCTTATCTTCAAATAGCTTGATCAAAGAATCAAACATCTTCGGTGTCTTTAGGGAAGACACTTGTGGTATAAGTTGATCCGTGATTGAATCAACAATGATCTTCTTGGCCTTGATCAAGTTCTTCTTGTGTAAGGCTTTGACGCTCATCTCCCTCTAGAACTGGAACCTCTCTACTCATGTAGGTGTCCAATTCATTTTGTTCAGAGAGATCAAATACTTCCATGCTTGGAAGTTTTCAACTTCACCAAGCTTATCATCAAGCTGATGTGATAGATCACTTTGAAATGAGAACCTCAAATGCAAATAGCAAAAGATTAGATCTTACCGATTTGAGGTGTACGTCCTGCTTTTGGAGCTGGCTGATCTAGGGTTTGTCAGAGAAACCCTAATTTTCAAAACTTCGAATCTTTCAGATTTGATTGGATAGAAAGATAGATCTCTTCAAATGGAGCTGTCCAATGTACTCCTTTTCTGAAAATAGTGGAGGGAAGCTCCCGGAACAGGAAGCCCTAGTTTTCCAATTTTTTCTACAGAAATGCCTGTTACTGTTTCTGTGAAATCTCCGAAATTACTGCTCCTCTGTGTCTGAAATTTCGCACTGAGGTAACCTCGCATGTCCCTGATCCAACACCATAGGTTTCATCAGAATTGGTTTCACCAATTGGGATTTATGATCATTTGCCCAAGGTGACCTGTTACAGGACTGTTCAGTACAGTGAAGTTGTATGGCATGCCACATGTCACTGGTTCATCTTCAGGTTTGGAAATTCAGACCACAGAAAGTACAGTCCATGCTCTTTCTGGAACATCTTCAGGAATTCCATTTGGACCTCTGTAGCCCACGCTACAGCAATTCTCCCCAGGTGTCCTGTTTTGGGATGAATTCTGGAAGAGGCTGGAACCCTAACTTGGAGGGATCATATCTCCCAGAATATAGCGAATCTGAGGCTGAATTTTGGACACAGTGTAAATCAGGATTTTATCTTCAGCCTCTGTAATTTTCAACTCTTGAGCCTTCGCCAATCTCAGGATATAGCGAATGTACCAAAACTTAGTAGTTTTAGTATTTAGGGTTTTTCCAGACCGGGGTCAAACTAGGGTTTGACTTTCCCGGAGTTTCACCCAACCAAATTTCTTGATTCAGGTCTCTAAACTTCGATTTTGATGAGGAGAACAATCCTATGCTGGGCTCACTCAACAATTCTTCTTTTGTAGAAAGCCCTAATTTTCCGCACCAAAACTGAAAATGCTCGGAATCAAATTCCGCTTCGACAGAAAGATGCGCCCTTCAATGGAGAGTCAGTCTAGCCTTCTTTTGCTGATCAATCATGGACAGAGACCCAAAAAATAAGAAGCCCTAGATTCTTTAGCTGCACAATGTCTTCTTTCAGGGTGGCTCTGATACCATGTTGAATTTTCATATGCTAAGCTAGATCATTAGTATTTCATTTCGATTTCATAACAAAAGCATATAAACAGGATCACTGAAAGATAGACAAGCACAACCATACAAAAGGAGAACACAAAGATTTATCCTGGGAAAACCATAAAGGGAAAAACCCAGCAAAAGCTTCCTCAATATAGATGCCCCAAAAAAATAAAAGATAAAACCAGCAAGGAGATCAAAGCCTGATCCTCCTCCTTCTTCAGCTACTTCTCTTCTCCACTAATGTGCTACACAAGGGAGAGTGTGTGTCTCAAATGAGGAGAGATACACCTCTATTTATATTCATCCGTTCACTTCATGTAACTCATCTGACATGTAGGCTCGAGTTAATCATGTAGGCTCAAGTTACACATGTAGGCTCAAGTAACCACACTGGGGTGCTAATGACCCACCTTTACAATTAGAGGGGACAACCTCATGACTCTTATTAGTTCTTCCGATTAGAAGCATCGGGGTACAAGATAATACAAGTGGTTCTCCCGGTAGGACCATTGGGGACCACAAAAGATACATATAGAATATTCTTCGAAGTTACAATATTTCAACATTTGAGAGAGGGAGAGAGAGACTAGCTGAGATAGACAGCATGAATTTCAAGATGTTGAGACTAGCACACATTCCTAGAACTGTACAATAGCATTTTGGTGGCACGAAAATCCAGGAGTAGCATTGAAGTTCGACCTCCAGAATGCTAAGATCAAATCCAATGTGTGGCCAAAAAGGTTCAAAAATGGAAGCCCTAGTCTCCATTCTAATAGAAATTGGGTCAAAATTGAATTTTCACAAAACTGAGACCTGCTTCCATAAATAAATGTGCCCTCCTAGGGCGAGATCCAAAATGTTATTTTCAAGTCCAATCTATGGAGAAAAATGTAGTTTCCAAACTAAGGCGGAAATAGTCATTGGCAATGGCGTCTTTCAATACTACTTTGACACCATGTTGAATTTTAATCCAATTTTTCAAATCTTGACAATTATTTCACAATGATGTTTGATGCAGTCATTTCATCCCACAGTTTTCATTGAATAATTGCATATAGAAAAACTTCAACTTAAATTGCAACAGATTCAAAACAAGGATCATTGAAAGATAACCATGCACAAAAGACACAAAAATTTTACCTTGAAAAACCCAATAGGGAGAAAACCCAGCATACTTTTCTCAAAAGAAATCAATTCAATTTCAAGTACAATACTAATCATGAAGATGAACCCTAACACAAGAGGTTTGCCCTCCCTCACAAGAAACCCTAACAAGGGTAGCCAATCTTCTAAGAGAGAATAAGAGAACCCAAAAATTTTGTTTCTTGCCTTTTCTAGGCCTTCTTTGGAGGTGTGCACAACTGGAGAAGAGAAGTAATGTGTTGTGAATGATGAAAATGAAGTGTGAGATCACTTTATATATATCATTTCATTCACTTGACTTTTTCCTCAATGGCTCCAACTTGTACACTTTCACTAGGGCCGACTTGCTAGTTTTGATCTTCATCTTTTATTTATCTTCAAGTCGACTAGTCTTCTTGTCTTCATTTTCTTTTGGGACGTCTTCAATGGTTTGTCTTGACTTCTTTATTATTTCTTCATCATAGAATAGTTGTCCTCATTGATATTCATCTCCTCACATGTAGATCAAATTCACCCACAAAGCTCTAATGTTGATTTGACCCCACTCTAAGAAGTCTCGAACACTTCTTAGAGCTTATATCAAATTCAACAATAGATTGGAATTTCTATATTTCTCAAGGGGTTAAAATCCCCTATCTAATAAACAAGTCAAGTCTCTAATGTAGAATAGATCATTCCTTCTCGAAGCACTCCTCAGAGAATACAATGTGACCTCTAGCTTCCTTCTCGCAGCACTCTTTGTCAGAGTAAGCATCTCGATCCTTGTTTACCCTTGGTCACTTTTCATGACTAACCAAGGCTACGCGGGGGCCATTCTCTACCAACCATTGGTCACTTCCCATGACCTCTCTGCGAGAATGTCTGTAGAATATTGCCCTATTGACTACCTGACCAACTAGGTGGGAAACCATGTACCATGTACCTTGAAGATGAGAAAGATGTACTTGACAAATTTTTCAAGCGAGAAAGAAAATTTCTCCTCTTATCTTTTCTCCATGAAATTTCCACACCCCTGCAAGGAAATTTTGTAATGATATGTCAGCATGATGGTTATTTTTTGTAAAACATGATTGCCTAGGAATTTAGCATTAGGAAAGTCCTTTCATCGAGTGTTTTTTCCCTTGGATAATTAAAATTATTTTTCAGTGATTTTAATTATCTGAGTTTTTCACTCAAAATTTCCCCCAAAGTGGTGAAAGGTGCTCTAATGATCAAGTCCATGGGGTAACTAAGGTCTAGGAATGTTGTATATTACCATGTTAGACATTATTTAGAGTCTTGCAGAATTTCATTAAGTTTTGCCTAGGATTTTTAAATTTTTTGTGATTAGAAAATGTCCCTCAGCATAAAAAAAGTTGTAATGTAAAGAGGGATAAGTAGCTTCTAATGCCAATAAATAGGGTTATGGGTACTCAAAATCAATGGAATGAGACCCCCTACACCCTTGGGCCAAGTTTGAAGTAATTTCGACAAGTTTTGCTAAGGTTTTGGACTTGTTTTCCTAAGTCAATCCAAAAAATCAGGAAAGTTGGCCATTAATTACACTGCCAAAATTTTGTAAAGTGACTAAAGTCACTTGGCGAGGAAAAATTAAGTTTCCAAACGTTATATTATGTTCCTAAGGTGACATTAGAGGCAAAAAGGCCCCCCCCCCCCATGCAAGTGTTTCTTAAGTTTGAAGTTGCCCACTATAGCGAGTGTGTCTCCTTCTCCATGGGCCCTTCCCTCTCTCATGTGACAAATCGCAAACATGCAAATGGAGTCCCCTCTCACTAATTTCCTATTTAAGAAGGCTTCCCCTCCTTATTTGAGTTACAATCCCTCTTGCTTCTCAAGTTCTTGCTATTCTTGCTCTCATTTTAAGAACCATTTTGTAATTTTCAGCTATTGTGATCAATAAAGAAAATTCTTTGGGGGAGATTGGGTGTCTTGCTCATTATGGATAGTGTGTTCATGTTTTCCATTGCTATCATATGCCATGGGGGTCCAAAGAAGCAAACCGTTTTGCTTGGTGAGATCTATTGCATTTTTGTAGTAGATTTTATGAGTTTTTCTTCTTTGTATTTGCAAAGTTCATGTATTTCTCAATTGAATAGTATGATTTTTCAAGTCATTGTTAGGAACTCGTCTCTCTTGTTTGTGTGAAACAAAATCTTTCAAGTTGCAGGTTATCTAGAGTGGAGAGTGGGATTCTTTGGTTAGATGCCCCACTTCTTCAAGTTGAAGAGCAAAGAGCACTCTTTCCTTACCCATTTTCTCATAAAATTTCCACATTTTACTATATATCTCTAAAGTACCATTAGATATTGTTAAAACCTTTATTTGTACAAGTTATTTGAAGTTATTCACTCTGTAAATTTTTGTAAAATTGTGTACAAATTTTCATGCCTGTATGCAAGGTGTCCCAAAGTGTTTTTGTGTGTCTTTTATTGTTTTTATGTTGGTTGTTTTTTGCAGGTTTTTAGCAGCACAAGGGGAAACTCTGTCAAAATTTGGGCAGAAAACTGTGCAAAGGACTCCCAAAAGCCACCACTTCAAAATCCACAAGCCCAAAGGGGTCAAATCTCTTCTCTTTCTCTTATTTCCCCAAATTCTAAAGTGTTGAAATTTCATCATTTGTAACAAGTTCAAGAGCGTCTCTTGAACTTGATCTTTATTTTATTTTAAGACCATTCAAGTTTCTTTCCATTTTGAGACATCCCTTGCATGAAAAGGAGGTTGGGCTTGCCCAACCTGGCAATGCAAGCGAAGAGAGGCTAGATTTAGGTGCTTAGCTTTATTTCATTTACTTTCATTGCTTGCCCCATTTCTTCGCTAGGAAGAAAGTTGTGTGGCTAGGTTGAAATTTCAATTTCTAAAGCTTTTCCATCCATTGTTTGCAAGGAAGTTGGTTTCTCCCACCCTTGCAAGCAAAAGAGGAAGGGCTAGATTAATTTGCTTTCTTTCTACAAGTTTAGTTTTTGCCCCACCCTTTCCATTTGAAAAGTGGGTTGTGAGGCTAGTGTTAGTTTGTAATTTTGCTTCAAATTATTCTTTTGTGCCCACACCTTGAAAGTGAGTTGGCTTTGCCATCCTTGCAATATTGTGCTGGCTAATATAGTTAAATCTCTATAAAGTTATTGTATTCTTTATTTCAAAGAAAATAACCACTGCCCCAATCTTCGCCCCGTATTCACTTCCCTTGTCGATTGGTTCGACCCTGGGTGACAAGAAAGGGAGAAGATTTGAGTTTAATAGGTACCCAACTCTTGTCTTGATAAGAAATTAAGAAAAGAAAGGTTGACCTGTGAAGCTAGAGGAGTAGAGGTTGTTGAGAGCATTGTGGCACTTAGTGTCCTCCTGTTGAGCGCCCAACAATCTTTGGGATTGACTTGCGGAGCTAGAAGAGAACCTTATGTTCTCTTGTTGAGCACCCAACAATCTCTCTGGAATCGAAAGAGATAAGTGTTCAGGGTAGACACATTAGCTAGGTTGTGTGTTTCATGTTTCAAACATTAATCCCCTAAGCTAAAGTGAGATTAAAAATTAATCTAAAATTTACAGGACCACTTGCAAAACATTTCAATCTCTTGTCATTTCGTATTTACTTTCAAAGCATTTCGTTAAAGTTCTTTTATTTCCAGCAAGTTATTTTCATTTTTGGATGTTTTGAAGTTTGGAAGTGAAATTATTACAATTCTTTTGTCTATCTTCTATAATTTATTTTCATTAAGCAAGCATTGGTTTATTGACTTCATTTAAGCTCAATAGATAAGGCATTGGTATAGTAAATGTTTTCATTGTTTCATTCTTTAAAGCATTATTTAGTGGAGTTTCAAGTTCGTTTGATTGTCATCAGTTTATTTGTTGCATATTGCATGATTGCTTGTCATATAAATAATAATTTTAACTCCCAATTAAAACCTTTGAGAAACTTAGTAAGTAGGGACTAGCCCCCTTGACCTTTTGGGAGTTGGGTCTAAACAGAGGAGTTAGGAATCGAGATGACATTGGGTTCTAAATTCATAGTTGCCCCTCAAGAACACGCCTAGTGGTTGGGAGACTTTTCGCGGTTTAGTGTGTTTTAGGCGGCAACATGCCCGATGTTGCAACCATGGAGAAACATCAACATGTAATAGTAGCGGTTTACACCTATTGCCCTCAAAATGTGAAATGAAGGCTAAAGGGGGCCTCTTTAGTAGCTTTAAAGGCCATAATTTTTATTTTACTAAGATTAACCACCAACTACCATAGTCACAAAAATGATCTAGGTCATTTAGTTGCCATTGAAGACCCTCAAGAAAATAATTCAGCAAAACCACATCATCGACAAACAATTCAGATGGATTAAGGACCTAGTGAAGGACACAACCATCATCTATGGGTGTTCTTCTTGATTAAGTACTTGAGTTCATCAATGTAGATCTCAAAAAGGATGGGGGAGAGAGGCAGACTTGCTTAACCCCAACGATACTTTGAACATCTATGTTGTGTAGAGGCAACCCACTATCTCATAAAGCCTCATCATTGTTGTAATAATTTAATCAAGAACACTCGGGTTTAGAAGCCTCCCAAAAAGTAGATATTTGGGTACTATGTCAAAGGCCTTCAGAAATCAACCAAATGGAAATAGAATTTTTGGGACCTCTACCTTGCTTCCATAATAATAGCTCAAAGGGTGAAGATGTGATAGCCTTTCTTGAAACCAACCTGCCATGTGGCATGAAAACCATGTAGCTCTAACCAATGAAAAAGATGCATATAAATAGTTGTTGCATAAAATTTGGTGCAAATGTGTCGAATCTATGGGTGTTCTTCTTGATTAAGTGCTTGAATTCATCAGTGTATATCTCAAAAAGGATGGGGGAGAGAGGCAGACTTGCTTAACCCCAACGATACTTTGGACATCTATGTTGTGCAGAGGCAACCCACTATCTCATAAAGCCTCATCATTGTTGTAATAATTCCATCAAGAACACTCGGGTCTAGAAGCCTCCCAAAAAGTAGATATTTGGGTACTATGTCAAAGGCCTTCAGAAATCAACCAAATGGAAATAGAATTTTTGGGACCTCTACCTTGCCTCCATAATAATAGCTCAAAGAGTGAAGACGTGATAGCCTTTCTTGAAACCAACCTACCCTACGGCACGAAAGCAGTGTAGCTCTAACCAATGCAAAAAATGCATGTAGTAGTTGTTGCATACAAATTGGTGCAAATATGTCAAATCGCGATGAACCTTTAGCTATTTGAGTCAAAGACATCCCCAAGTTTATGGATAGGATGAATGATGTGTTCAGACTAGCATATTGATAATCCAAAGAAAAAGACATCATTAAGGAGAGTAGCAATGGGGTGTATCAAGTTTTCTATGCCTTACTTGAAATTCAGATTGAAGACCCTCTGTATTGATAGCTTTGCTGGTACAGAGTTTTCACATGGCACTTCTAACAAGGCTAGAGAAGCAGACGTGATAAGAGTGGGTAGATGAGACATTTGTTGGAGTTTTGCCAAGAGTTTTAGAAGGAGAAGATGCATGAATTTACCAAGTGGAACTGCAAATGGTGCACTAAAAGGCTTTGGGAGAGGTACAAAGGGTAGAAGAAGGAAGAAGCTCAATCCTAACAAGCAAGCTTCATTTATACCATTGTACAAGAAAACATTAATCCCTTCGATTATCTGGGTCTAGATTAGGATAATGGTCAAGATCGGCCTGGAGCTTCTTGTGCATGGCAACGACTTCAACCTCTAGAAGGATTACCGTTGGAGCTATTTCAACCACTTTCTCCAAGCAATGCTCCATCAAAGAAGCTATTATTTTAACAATTGATGTTCATCTTTGAACAAAACATGGGAACCAACACCCAGTGAGCATGGATTGTGCTCACAAAGCTTACAATGCCACCTTCGAATAAAATTAGAAAAGAAAGAATGCAATGCAATCTTAAACTCTTAGAAATCTTACAAATAAGCTATGTTTTAGTGTCTAGTGATGTGTGTAGAGTCTACATTTCAAGTGAAATCTTGACACTGCCATCAAGTCCTTTTATGTTTTTTACTCTCAAAATGGTAAAATCTACTGTTTAAAACATATGATCAAATTATGCCAAAATGTTTTTCTTGTAACATAGTTTCACAAGCATAACCAACCACGTTTAGACAAACAAGATTCAAACCATTGTATTTTATGACCATATACCAGTTGGTGTCAGCTATTGTATGCACTGATTTTATTACAGAAAATCATTCACCTTGTATTGAAATTTAGGTAGGGACACCATTTAAAGCGGACAAGGAAATAAAAGGTTACAAACAATGGATCTACAGTCTAAAAAACAAATTTGATATTCAAAATCTTGTCCGAAACTACCAAGAAGTAGTTTTAGGTTTTTAGCATGCATGCCTTGCCTGTTTTTTGGAAATGCTGCATATATCACTTCAAATATCAAACCTATCACTACCTTGCCTGTTTTAGCGTCCACCACAGTAGAAATTTGTAGTCTGGGACTAGCAGTTGCAATGAGATAATCACACTCCTGTAAAAGGGAAAGGTTATATCAAAATTGAGCTCAAAACATGACAATTACAAATGGCATATATGCTTCAATTCCTTCGAAGAATTACAATTCATCTTCAGAAATTTCATTGCCTTATTCCCCTGAATTCTGTGACTTCAAGTTCACCTTGAAATGATAAAACAAATATTTGCAAGCACAAAAAGCAATTGGGAAAACAAAGTAATTGTTTATAACTTCAGAGAGAAAAAAATCCACTTCCATATTAGAGTGAAAAGATGGAGGAAAGCATATATCTAAATAGCAAGGAAGAATACAACTGAAGCTTCAACACAGGCAATTATTGAAGCAATGATAGATCATACAATAATAATGCAGAATGTCAATGTCTGTTTAGTTAGCTGAGTTTCATAAAGATACTATGCTGATGGGATTCATGGTGTCATGCTCTATCTTGACATTATTGATATTTAATAAATGTCGCATACCTTGATTGTATGCTAATACTTGTTATCACATATATAGTAGCCAAGCTACCATATTCTATTTTTCAGATTTCAGTACACTGTTCAGCCAGTTCCCCTACATATGAGACTATGATGGATCATGATTTGATTGATGGACTATAGTACTCTCCCATGCCATGACTGAGCCTCAGGACACTCAGATTTGGAGACTGATGTAGTCATTTTAGCTATTTACAAAGCAGCTATTGGTGCCCAGAGTTGTATCAGTGTTTTCTTATTGGACTAATGTTGGTTTAGATGGATTATTTACATGTGTATTACTCAGCTTATATTATCTTGTGTTATGGTTATCATCGCTCTTATATTCATTCTTGTAACGTGTATTAGCATTTAGTGTTATGATCTGGCGATCATATAAATATGTGGACTTGGATGTATTACTATTATGTATTGATGTCCCTACCCAGACCTGGAAGTTCTTGATCTATACTCATTGGTTTTACCCTCCTTAGGGAGAATAGAGGTAGTCATTCTCACCATACTTTGGCTTGCTAGTGTTGGTTTCATTATTCATTGTCTCCACCCATCCATTACCTTCTTGTTATGTTCTCAACCCGACCTACTACTTATGGCATGGAGGACCTTTCCCCACTAGAGCTTTTGTTGGACAAGCCTCCCTGTTATTTGTGTCTCGGCTCTGAGTTGCCTAGGTTGTGCTAGCTAACCTGAAACAAGTAGCGCTGCCATCAATACAATGTATTTGGAAATGAAATGAATATCTTATGAAAAAACCCATTCATGAAAAGTAGTGTTTTTAATCATACGTGAATGCAAGGCTGGCCTAATGAAATTGGCTTTGAAGTACAATGAAAAAACATCTTAATACATTCATGAAAAGTAGTGTTTTTCAACATACATGAATGCATAAAGCCTAAATAATAAAAACATGCAATAAGAACATGGACCAAGGCTATGGAAAATCAAAGGCCCAAAAAATCAATGGTTCCTAAAGTTATATCTAAAGATTGTTGGCCTTACTTGTATTGAGTTGGATTGTGAGAATTTGTCAAGGTGAAGTGCCACAATGTCAAGTTGGTAGTCACCCTTTGGCCTAGTCTTGTGAATTTTAGCCCTCACCCTTCACTAGCAAATTGATTACAACTATGAAGTGAGTATGGCCTTGAAAGTCTGGTCTAAGTTATAGTTAATAAATGAAATCCTTTATATTTGGTTGATAGATCGCCAGTGAAATGATTACTACTTGTTATAAGTGCTATTTTGAATGATTTGTATGTCTTGACCTATGAACACTTGCAGCAGATGGATGCTAGCCTGAGTTATATTGCTAGTTGTATGGTTATTTACATATTATTATTTTGTCTATCTGGATATTGTAGATGATCATGTAGAGACCTAGAGGCGGTATGAGTATACACCTTAGATGGATTTGGATTCTCTAAGTCTAGAAAAAGACAGCTTGTTTTCAGTTCCGGGCATTTGCAGAGATGATTGGGCTCAGTTTACCCTTCTGGTGCAGTTTTACTATACTGGATGGCCTGTCTGAGCAGGGAGATGTTTTTCTTAGATCTCCTAGGGCGCTTTATGAGGCATGGGGGGTCCAGCCACTTGTTTGTACCATATTACCCCCCTCCCAGAAATCCTGGTGGGCTCAGTTGGATAACACAGGCACACTAGGAGGCAATTTTTGGCACTTCACATTTCCCAAGGCAGATAAAAAATAATTAAAATGGCTACTAAAGAATTCAATTTGGGCTAATGAGGCAAGGAAATGGCATGGGATGAGTTCTGATGACGAAGGTGATGTCTTCCACTTCTTCTCCTGCAGTTGCAGCACTAAGATGGGCCCACATCTATTTTTCGGGCATATTATATTATTTTCTAGAGCTTCTGGAGGCTCACGATTTCCTCAAGGAGGCACAATTTCACAGTTAAAAAATTATATTATTTTTATTGTGCCATGGGGACACCCAAAAGGAGTTAGTTGACACTCCCTGCACCAACCATGTGCTTCATTGATTTTTTGTTGAGTGGGATCCCCTCTCCTAAGGTGATTTAGTCCACTTTTATATTATATTATGGTATTGATCCATGTATTGTATGTTGAGCTCATCTCAACCGTTGATTAGAAAATTTGTATCTTTTAATCTTAGCCACCCATTTGAAAAGTGGTTAGGATTCTGGTTCTCTCATTCCTATTTAAAGCAGAGAGCTTCTCATTTGTAAAGGGTCTTTCGCTCTTGGATCTGGATAATAGAAAAACTTTTCTTGTGGATATTTTAGGATCTCCTTTGCATCTGGTGTTCTTCAATGGTGATTGGAAAATCTTTTGCTTCCTAGCATTTGGGTATTTGTTGTGAGATCTATATATATTTTTTAGGAAACATCATCTTGTCTACAGGAGGGCGACTTCAACTTGGGCGTTTTTGCAGGGCTTCCTCAACTCGCTTGGGTTGGATGTGTTTTGTATCAGGGGGTTTTCATTAGCACCAATGCAATCTATGTTTTCATCTTGCTGTTTTTCTGTACCATTTTCTTTTTTTCTCATGATGCAGCAAATCTGATATGGTTGACGTTTTGTTGTGTAGGAGAGATGGCGCATTGGCTTCTTGGGGCAAAACTTTGGGCATAGAGCTCACTCAAATTTTCTCAAATTGATCAGCATAGCAGGGATCATCATCATTAAGGCATCTACAAGGTTTTCCAGGTAAGATCTACAGGTTAGTACTTATCTTCCAGATCTCAATCCATTGGCATCTGCATCTCCATTTTTTATCTTAAAACCCTAAATAATAATAATAAAAAAACAAAAAATATTATGGCTCAATCCGCTGGAGTTCTCGGCAAACCATTTCTGGGTTTTGTAGATCAAGTCATGCCCCAAGTGGGTCTTCCTAAACGTTGAGCTAGAAGTGACTCTGTTGCCCTAGATCTGAAAAACTGATCCTCAAACCCTAGCGCTATCCTCCATGTTGCCATTTTTTCCTGTGATTTGACTTTTTCGGCAAGACCACTTTATGGATTTGTAGATCAGGTCTAAGCATAGGTGGGTCTTCTTCAACGCTGGGCAGAAAATGACTCCATTTCCCTACATCTTAAAGGCATTGATCTCCAACCCTAGCGCTACCCCTCATTTGCCTCTTTCTCTTGTGTTTTGACCTTTTCCTGGTGGCTCGGGTGCTTTGACATTGTCACATCTTCCTACGAGTCTATCCATTGATACTAGATAACCCCAGTCCTGTTCTTTCCCTCCCTGAATTGGTTACGTTTCCCAAGGCAATGGATATCTTCACCTTTTGCTAGTACCTTAACCCTAGATCTAGTATTTACCTCATAGGTCACATGTGTCCCAACTTGAATCAAACCTCATATCTCCTAAGCCATAATCCAAATCCTTGGTTCACCTAGTGACGTCATCCATAGATCTAGAGTTTCCATCACCTTACACCTTACGTACCTCAAGTTCGTTTGATCTGATCTGGTGTCTAGGTCTGATCTCTCCTGTCGGGAGTAGATTTGGGTCTTCCCCATTGTTGTCTTGGGCAAAGACAACATAAAGTGAAGACTGCCTCGATTGGCGTGACGACCATCCATTTCGGAGTCGAGGCAATCTTGGTTCCACCTCCTTAGTTGTGTGTCCCTCTACCGGCCATCCTAGATCCATCTCACATAGGCAACTACAAGGCTAGTGATAACATTTTGGCGCCGTTGTCGAGGAAGGTAGAGGCCTACCCTGGTTCAACATTTATCCTTAAGCTCTACTCCCGTTCTCTTTGCCAACATTTTGGCGCCGTTGCCTAGGAGGTAGAGGCCTACCTTGGTTCGACATACCTCACCTCTCCTACGACATATCTCTTTTCGGTGAATTACTTGTGTGGTTCACCTGGCGACTCCACCCCGTGACTCCACTGAGGACCGTACCTAGCGTATAAATCTTAAGTTCTTAGAACGTCTTGTAAATCCTGAAGAGATCCGTGCAAATTACACAAGGAACCACAGACAAACTAAAGAAAGGCTTCCCGAGTCATCCTTAGGATCTCCTTCAGTTTCAGCTAGTCCAATGGCCGAAACAAACACTAGTGGATATCAAAATGCTCCTCCTCCACAAAACCCTGGGATTTTTGGAAGGAAGGCTAAGCCATCTCCTTTAGATTTTTCCCTGATCCCGGGAGCCCCCCATGACATGCCTGAGAAATACTTTGAAAAGGTTCCCAAGTTTGATGGTGTGTCAGCTATCTTCATTGAAGATCATATTGACAAAATATGGGAGCATATGGAAGCGTATGGAGCATCCGATGAAGATGTTTTCATGAGGGGTCTTCTGCATTATTTGGAAGGAGATGTCCGGAAGTGGTTTGACAAATTGCCTGCCTCATCCATCAATGGGTATGACAATTTTGTCGCAAAACTTAAACGTGATTGGTCTCACAAGTTAGATGGGAAATTCCTCTTGCATCAACTGTTTGACATCAAGAAGAGGGAAAATGAAACAGTCCATGAGTTTAACCTAAGATTTGACAAGATTGTAGGGAACATCCCAAACAAGATCAAACCTAAGCATCAAGCAATTGTTATTCATTATTTGAATGGTTTTGACGGTTGGTTAGGGTATAACCTAAAGGATAAGAACCCCAATGACTTGAAGACCGCTCAATTCAATGCAAAGATGTCTGAGCAAAATGCAGCATCTATGGGTAAACAAAGCTTTTTCGATCGTTTTACCCCATTCACTTCCAGATCTGACCCTAAGCTCCGAAAGCCTAAGAAACCTGTGAATGAGCCAAAGGACTCAAAGGACACGTTAGAAACCATGCAAGAGATGATGAGACAACTAACTGTCCTGACGAAAAACGTCGCTAGTCTTCATAATCCTAAAAGACATAGAAACACTTATGGCCCTAAGCCCTATTGGAACAATAATAGGAGGCCTGAGGGAGATAGAAGACGACCCGAGTATCCAGAAAGCTCTGAGAGGAAGAATGTTAATTGGTGTGATGAAAATGAAGAAGAACCCTCTAACACTCGTTATCCTGATGACCAACCAAACAACATCAACTTTATTAATGACTTATCCTTTGATGATGGGTTTGGAAGAACTCTCTTGGAAGAAGAACCATGGGAGCAAGAAGAGGAGTTTGTTGATGAACCCAATCCCTCATGTTGTGCCGTAGATATCCCTAAAACAAAGGAACAACCACAGATCAGAATCTATAAACGAAGAGCTGACTCCCAACCTTCTTTCCTAGACAAACGCAAAGAAACTAATGAAGATAGAAAGGAAGAAGATGATCTCGCCTTAGAAGATTCTAATTTGAATATTGATATAACAAAAGAGATAAGCAAGATAATGTGTAATATCCTTGTCACTGAGTTAATGAAGGTGCCCTCAATAAGAAGCCAAGTAGAGGAGTTCTTTGATAGCATTGGCCAAGAAAAGGATCCTGAGGTTGTCTTATAGTCCAGTCACATGCAAGGTCCTAGTGGGATGCAACCTAGGAAATATGAAAAGGATCCACCTATTAACATCCAGTCCGCAATTTATGAAAGAAAGAACTGTGGTCACCCTCCCTTTTACCCAACCTTGCACATTCAGAACATGCTCCTACATAATTGGTTGCATTTCCCAAGGCAATGGATATCTTCACCTTTTGCTAGTACCTTAACCCCAGATCTAGTTTTTACCTCATAAGTCACCTATGTCCCAACTTGGATCAAACCTCATATCTCCTAAGCCTTAATCCAAAGCCTTGGTTCACCTAGAGACGTCATCCATAGATCTAGGGTTTCTATCACCTTACACCTTACGTACCTCAAGTCCATTTGATCTGATCTGATGTCTATGTCTGATCTCTCCTATCGGGAGTAGATCTGGGTCTCCTCCATCGTTGTCTTGGGATAAGACAACATAAAGTGAAGACTGCCTCGATTGACGTGAAGACCATCCATTTGGGAGTCGAGGCAATCTTGGTTCCACCTCCTTAGTTGCTTGTCCCTCTACCGTCCATCCTGGTCCATCTCACATAGGCAACTACAAGGCTGGTGATAACAATACTATACTAAACACTTGGTGTTGAGCATAGGATGGCATAAAGATGACGAATATTAATTCTAAAATGTAAACACCAGGAATTGGCTTTCATTGTAGGACATTTGGCTTTGTTTTTGGAACTGTAGAAATTGAAATTAAAAAATAAAATTTTATTAGCACCCTCGAGAGATTAAAAAAACCATCAACATGTAAGGTACAACCTTTGAGGGAGTGTGTATTCATCTACTGAGAGAAATGTGTCTAAGCTGAGCATAATAATAAAGCAATATACAAAAAAACGTTAATATGAGCAAAGATAGAGCAAGGGGAGGACTGACAAACAAAACTTCTTTGACACAAACGGATGTCAAAACTTGCTTAGAGAATAGTAATGTATTCTCAACTAGGATGTGTACAATGGGAGAAAGCTCCCCCAAGTAAAAAAAGATGACTTTCCTTAAGAGTGCCAAACGGCCTCTCTTAAAGTGCAATAATCTTACATGCAATCTGTTACATCTTCGAATTTGACACTGATTATACTCCTCCCCTAATTATAGTGGTGACATGTAAATGTGCATATGTTTGAACATAATAAAATAAAAGTACATTACTATTTTATATTTAGAAAAAGTACTTGGGAATATGTATTAATGAAATATCCCCGACGTAATATACTTTGCATGTATCTTCAAATAGGCATTTCATCAAACAATTTGAAAGTAACCTAGCAATCATAAATAATTATGATTTATTATGAATGAAACTAGAATGAAACTTCAGATTACAGAGACAAACTAGAATTTTTATTATGAATGAAACTTCAGATTACAAGCGCTAATAGCTGCTAGGGAAGCTGAGACATACAATAAGCAAATCAATCTCCAGGAATATGCCACGGCTCTTCTACTACTAACTGGTCACTCTCCCAAAATGATGCCAAACTAAAAGTCGAAGCTCATGTGAAGACCCCGGATGGATCTTCCTCCTTGTCTAGAAAGAGTGGATTTGTCTCACCACTAAAACTAAACCACAATGGATAAATGGAGTTTGTCAACCCCAAATGAAAACTCTGAACAACCCCTAGACGATTACAAGAAATCAATATCAAAATCAACATGTTCCCAATGAGGCATTGCTCCTCTTTTAAACTTTCTCTGGACTCCAATACCATGCGAAATACCATGGAACATTCAATATATTCCACCATGCTATTAGTGACTTTTCCAAAGATATACAAAACCATGGTCAATACCATGGAACACCCAATACCATCCATCTTGCTATTAGTCATTTTCTAGAGATAAACAACTTTTCTAGAATAAGTGACATCAATAGTGATTCCCTTTCTTCACTGACTATAGCCTGGGAAGTTATCCCAACTGCAAAACAGGTAACCCTAAAATTAGGGACATTACAATCCTCCCTTTCTCAAAGATTGCTTGTCCTCAATCATTGCCACCATAACCTGACGCTCCATTGAATGAACCAGACTTAAACTAAAAATGATACCATGGCCCCAAACCAACCGAATCGAGGTGAAGCTCGTTGCATGGTACAGCAAAGTATTGTCATAAGAATCCTCCTAGAGATTGCCAATGCGTAGGGCATCTTGATGCTGCAACAACTCAATCCACCCCTCAAGGAACTACTCGACTATCAGATCCGTCTCATGAAAGCAGAAATTGGCTCTTGCCTTTGTGCCATCCGCAAAACTGTCTAATATGGAAATCCCAGTGTCACAAGCAAATCTCTGAAGGAGACCACCATGCTGATGTTCCGCCATTCTGCTCATAACCATCCAACAGTTATGCCACATCTAAATCCTCGATAAATGTGTGATGTAATCTAATAACATGCTCTCCCACTCCTACACAAAAGTGGTCGATGACTACATCAACCCTGCTAAACGAGTGTGGCTTGTCCTACTCTGCTAACAAAATCATACACTCCCCCATAAGTCTCCGCACAATGTCTGTGGAGTACCACCATGCAAACCTATCTCGAGTTTTCCCATAAATGGTAGAGTCACCAAGGTCCCACATTATCTTGCAAGGTGTGAAACAACCTCTACCCCTTGCTCCAATCTACCAAATGCTAACACAAAAGTCCATCTAACTACCTCTAATGAACCAAGCAATTATAGGTTGCACAAGCACCTTGAAAGGCCACTCCTGCACACTTCCAAGCCTAAGCATCTCAGAAATAGATTTTGGAAAGAGAAGACTGATCGTCTCATCTATATCTGCTCCACTGTCATGCTTAATCCTACATATTAGAAATGAAATCTTGTGAAGAAAATTTGACTTAAGAAAATGAATTTACTCATTTACACATTCTGTCAAACATTTACAGAAACTAGGCTTTTAACTTAAATTATTGGAAAGTAAAACCACACTTCTGAAATGTACTTCAAAAAATTCTGCCAAATATTGAAAAATCTTTAAGCACATGAACACAAAGATTTTTGGTCAATGACCGGGCAAAACTCCACTGCTTGAGAAAACCCTGGAAGAAAAATTTTTCTTTGAGAAGAGTAAAAACTCGGAGATTTTTTACAATAAATTTATGTTTCCTTTTAAACCTTTACTGACAAAATTTCACAAAACAGAACAGCAACAACACTACCTCAAAATCTTTGCCAAAAAAGTATTGTACGGCCTACTGTACAAATTCCCACACATGTTGTACGGAATGTACGTCTTGCACACTTTTCCTCCTCGAATTTTTTGCCCACACGTGCCAAAAAAGACTCTACTGTACGGTTCTGTCAGTCTGCAATAAATACACCAGTGGGTGCCTTGGAAATTGTGCCCACACGTGCTATTGTACGACTCTGACAGAATGTTGTACATCTCTTAATGGTTGTCTTGGGAAGCATGTTGCTCCTCTTGGGAAATGTGCCCTTTCTTTGCTAGGGACCTCTTCTTAGTCTTCAATCTTCCTCTCTTGATGGTGAGTGATCTTCATTTGTCCTCTCTCTTTGTTTTATGCTTGTCTTTTATAAACAACTTCATCAACTACCTAATCTAGGGTTGAGATTCATTTACAAAATCAAGGGTCTACATCATGACTCACTTTTTAATAATTAAAAACTTTAATTATTAAATACATCATTTAAGTGTGACCCACTTTTCTAAAGTATAAAAACACATTCACTTTATTTACATAAACATCACTTTGTTACATAAATACATAAAGGACAAAAGGATATGGTCCTCTCATCACACCCACCCCAAAAATATGGGAGGATCTCCAGAGTTAACTTTTCAACACTCCCTCCTAACGAGGGAGGTCCTACTTGCACCATCCAAATCTCTGCCTCTGACTCCTGATGCAGATCCCTTCTGCTCTGGAATGTCTCTTGGAGAAAAGTGCCCACCACTAAAAAACTCTGACTCCTGAGATTCAACCTAAACCTCATCAACCTGCTCAACACCATCACCTACTTAGTTGAGTCTCTGCCAAAATCACTCTCCTCATCAAAAGAAATGTACACAATATGTCGATCATCTGACTCTGATAGCCATCCACCTATCCATGGACGTACAACATGTCCTCTCAAGATGTATAATTTGACCCTACAATCACCAAGTAAGATAGTGGTCCTGACAGAATCACCTCTCCGATAAATGAAGACATAGTCGTCTTTGATCAATATCCCATAACCATCATCTTCAAGAGATGGCATTGAGAGATTGCTAACTTTCATCCCAGGTACAAAGAGGACTCCATGTATTTCCAAAACCTCTCCAAGGTCTAGATGGAACCTGACTGTTCCAACCCCTCTAACAACTATCCGTGGACCATCAATATTTGTCTGAATGAAATGTCATGGTCCCAACTTTGTGACAATCTGGAACGAGTCATACACTCCTGTCATATGTCTGGTTGACCCACTGTCAACTATCCAGACATGCTCAAAAACTGAGCTTCCTACACTAAAGTCAAAAGATGCTAGAGAGAATTCACCTGCAAACTTACCTGCAAACTCTTCCATTGTTGTAGCTGTTGAATCTTTCTCGAACTTACCTTTCTTCTTCTCAGGACATTTCATGGCATAGTGTCCTAACTGGCCACAATGATAACATTTGATCTGACTTAGATCTTTCTTCTACTTATGCTTCTCAAATTTCTATTCCGCCTTCGACATCCTTGGAAGAGGTAGTTGAAAAGAACTTATCTGAAGTCTCTAGAAAAGGAAAAATGCCTACGCCTCATGGAGAAAGATCTAGTAAATTAGTGGATCATTCTGAAACTGTATCCCCCATCAAAGCTAATATTGGTAAAGTGTTCAGAGATTTTTGTACTATATGGGAAACAGTTAAAGAAGTAATATCAACACACTTAGAGGACGTTGAGAGTCAACCCAATCATCCGAGAAGGGAGATAAGACAAATTTTAGTCGGAAGAATTGCACTTCCTATAGACGGGGGTCCTGTTACCGCTTAATTGGTAACGTTTTCTCAGAAGTTGTTTAAAAGTCATATACAGTCACTAATATACTACAGGATATCCAACAATTGACTTCAGGAGCAACTAGTATTGCTTTCGGGTTGCAATCCATTTTTTCACGCAGGTTTTTGAAAACAGTGTTCCACAAATCGATAAAGATTTTCAAAGCAGTGTACATCCAGTTCTTGAATAAATGTCAATCCCCAGTCTGTATGAAAGGTTGCAGAAGAAAGCTTCGGTATGAAAGGTCGTAGAAGAAAGCTTTGGAAAGCGAGCACTTAGGTCGCGCTCTGAGAAAGCATGGTCACACAAATAAATCTGTCCGGACTATGATGAGTCACACAACTAAGGATGGATTGCAGAAAGTCCAAACCATTATAAACTAGACGTTGATTTCATTAGAGATGTGGATCTCAGCAAATGGAAACAACAGAGGCATCTTTGCTACCGGGTTTGTGAAAGTCGAGACGTTGTTACTTGTTTGCAGAACTTTGACAGAGGTGTCCATAGGGCAGTAAAGGTCCAGGGAGAAATTTTTCTCAGACAGTAGCACGCATGTTGAGACTAGCGCTCAAGATACACTGGATAAAGGGGCTCTCCCGTAGAATAAAGCTAAAGAACAGTGGACCTGCATGAGAAAATAAGTATGCGGAAATCGACTTTCAAATCTTTAAAAGGAACCTTTTCTACACAGGCAACGTTTTTTCACAATCTCTCAATGATAGCCATATGGTCGTGGTTTCACGGCGAAATTGCTACCTGAGAAAGAGTTCATCATCGCCCTGCCCATAATAGAATTGGTGCCAGTCCCTCTACCACACGATTTTATGGATCTGTCGCACTGTTCCCGCATCAGTAATTGGTGGCCTGTCTTGACACGATTTTCTAAAGCTTTGAGTTGTTACGAGATGACCTGTGATCTACTTTGATAGCCAAATCATTGATTAGTCCCGAACTTGTCGATGTTGCGTCATTTTAAAACCAGTTGTCATTTCTCTATATCGATGGTCAATGTTATAACCTGCATCTACAGTTGTCTGGGATCATGCCAAAGCTCGGAATTCAGGGGCACACACCAGAAGTTAAATTTTGATTAGAAATCCACGCGGTCTTAGTAGCCGATAGTATATTGGTGTTGATTGCGTGGGGAGCATTACTATCACTGGCAGAAGATCGCGTAGAGATCCTCATCAGTGGCCAGCATAACTGTTCAACTGGGGCAAGATGAATATTTTCTTTTACGATTTCGTGGAGTTGGGTTTTGTTTTTCTTGTGGGCCGTGAGTTACAAACCTAACTCTAGCAATCGACTTGGCATTGGTTTTGATGGGTCGCGGGTCACACCCATAAAACTTTAAAGCAACCAGGGTATCATGGGTCTTTCGGTTCACACCAATTGCAGGGATTTCCACGCTGATGAGTGTATGTCGTGGTTGGTACGTGGCATTGGCAACAGCTCCGGTCTAAACACAGTATTTTTGAGGCAGTATTCTTTTTGAACAATCCACGGTACGGTGGTATATTTGATACACTTACCACTTTCACTTTCCGCCTGGAAACTATTTGTTTGGATTTATGTCTTAAGGATAATCGACAATTGATGTGGACACATGTTCTTTCATGACAAGCTAGTATACATGTTTAGAGTAGTAGTTACTTTTTATAAAGTCAAGCTTTAGGGTAGTCGATTAGAGATAAAAGTGGATCTATGATCCTAAAATTTCTCTATTATTTTATTTATTGTTTGAAAGGCATTTTTTTCCTATAAAAGAAGCAAGCCTTCTTCACTATAAGGATGGAAAAATTGGGAGGATTTCTCCCCAGGGATTAATAGAAAAATAATTGTATTGGGTTTTATGATTGTTCAATTAAGTGCTCTCTATGGTGTGTGGCATTAACTTGTGTAAATGAGCATTTGTTGTTGGACACCTTCTTTCTTTTATGTTTGCGTTGGAGACCATAAACAGATGCTACCATCCTATTGGAAGGTGGAAATCCTAGCAGTTGCTTTCTTTTTCCCTTTGTGAGCATGCATACACAGGTGCTGATGTTTACATTTTATCAAGTTTGATTGTGTAGAATCTCCTTTGTTTGCATAGCGCATCTTCTGCAATTAGGAGGAAGAAGATCTAGTAGTTGCGCCATTGACACAAGGCCCTCGTGGGTTCTCCTTTGACTCCATTTCTCCCTTTAGGTATACCGGCACTGGTCCATTAGTGAGGTTTGATCTCTCTCTCCTTCCATCAACCATTCAAATACTCTTATGCTACAACCATTTCTCTAAGGGAGCCTCTTCTATTCACCTTGTCTGCCATTGTTTCCTGCCTTAGTGATCCTAACCTTAGGGACGCCCCCCTTGAGTTGGAGAAGAGCCAACCTAAAGCGAGGAAGAGAGGAGCATGGTGACAATGGCTACTCTTTTCGTAGTTGCCATCGGGTCAGGTGCATAATTTTGGGATTTGACACGGGCACGTTGGTCAGGAGCGACAACAGGTCCTCCACATGTAAATGCTATACCTGAAAGAGGTAGGACGATGCCTTTACCCCATACCAGAGGCAACGTTGATGCCTCCATTATACCTACCCGTGATATCCCATACATTTCCTCATCTGTCAACCGACATAGGTATTCCTATGGTGATAAAGGGATTGTTGAGAATCGTGCTTTTAATTATATTTCAAGACAATCATGAGACCTTTGGATAGGACCATTAACAGTAGAACAATTTGAAGGGAACATGTATTTCTTGTCTACTGAAGATGGTCGCAACTTCCAGACTCATGTACATCAGGTTCATCTAAAGGACTATGTCCCTGGCATCACTTAACACATCATCTTTTCACCATCAGTTAGCATAGGTAGGATGAAATAAGCTCATTTGAGTCTGTCTTCTGTCTGATTGATGCATGAGTCTTCTATTGAGTATATTAGAATTTATATTTCAGCATTTATTTCTTGTCATTTTGCTTTACGCATATATTTTTCCCATACATGTTGCTCCGGTTTTTCTTGCTTCCATGTGTGTAGGTCATAGGTAAAAACCTGGAGAGGAAGCAGAGCGCTAGGATGTGTTGGATTGCTAGTTGTTGGTGGTGCTGCAAACCAGAGATCTCTAATGTTCTCAAGCACTCTCTTCATTAGAGTACTTGTCCCAGCTGGAGCCAGATGTTATCACATATACATTTCCAGACAGGATTCCATGATGCAGCATGCAGACTTGTCTTTTTTTCTATTCTGAGCTACTTTTACATGGGTTATCAGCATGGATCTCTACAGCTTCATTCCACTTCAGTGCCTTATTCTTGATATTTTCCTTGCCAGGACTAAGATTCAGAAGTCCATTGAGATGATTTTGGTGATGATCTAGTTCATTAGCGCAGAGTAGCAGATCAAGAGTTGGTACACACGGTCACAGAGGGGCTTTCCAGTCGAGACAAGTATACATGGTGAGATCACATATATTTCCTTGGTTTAGTTTTGCTCTGTGATGTATCTCAGACACCTGTGCTTGTCATGTTAGGATGATTATGGTGACCTATGCTTATATATTTTATATTGCTCTAACCTGTGTTATGACAGATCAAGGAATCCAATGTGAAGACTGTTGCCCATGCCATGCTCAAACAAAATGTGACACTTAGTGCTAGGTTGGTTCCATAACATTTGTACCCACTCATCCAATTCATCCACTTTTGTTTCTACCCCATGACTAAGACTAATAGAGACTTCTGAGATTGAAGACCCTTTCCCCAATCTGACCACCATGTGTGATAGACTCCATGTTGTTATGTGTCTTGGGCTATGAAGTATGTGTCTTGGCCAGTGTGGTTGTGTTCACAGGGTTGTTCTCCTTGAGTCCTCAAAACAAGTGCTCCACCATAACAGTGTTGCTAAACGCTAAAGCATTAGAACGCATAAAAGCTATATCTAAAGGATGCAAAAGTATAAAATATTGAAAAAAGGTAGTAAGTGGCCAAGAGGTTGAGCACTCATTCCTTGTATAGTGTAAGCCTCAATTTGCCCTCCACAGGGGCTCCAGGGAGAGGCAAACCCGTCGGGGCTATGGACTGCTCACTGGCAGCAGGTCTAGGCCTTCATCATTTACTAGAAGCCCAAAAGGCTTTCCAGGGCACCTACTCTTGTAGGTTGGCTACCATCCTATGAATTGTGAGAAATATTGAAGAGGTCGATGGTCAAAGGATGACCACTCACTCTTTCTATAGTGTTCGGCTCAATGGTTCCCATAGGGCCACAGGGTGAGACTGGGTCTTTGTCAGTACTGGAGCCCAGAAGGCTTCCAGGGCACCTGCCTTTGAACGTTGACCAATATTTGCAATAAAGTTGCAAAGGAAAACTTGCTAGAGTCTAAGGGAAGCATACCCAAGTACTTCACCCATATGTGAGGCACCTCCAACCCTTATTGATATTTTTCATACATATGTCACCTTGGTAGAGTATATTGGTTATCGGTCGAATAGATCACTGAGTCAAAGTCAGTCAACGTCATTTCCCCTTTGCCTTAGCCTGGTTCTTCCATCATCACCCATCTATAGCACATTGATTACATTTTGTAAGTATGGCATGAGTAAGCAGATTTCCAGAAGACTCTAAGATCTTTCAGAAGCAAAGGTATATTTTATTATTGTTGTTGTTGGTCACCATGATTATGAATAACTGACTCAAGTTAGGTTTTGATATACATCATTGGAGCATGTCTTACCTTGGAATGTGACAGGATCATATTAGTACAGTATCTCGCTTTGATTTTGGGTACTTTGAACTGGTCAAACCATTTGACCAAGCCAATTATGTTTCCCAAGGCAGTGACTCAAAAATACAACATGGTCCATATTTGTTCAAAACATGCCCAGGACCAATACTGTAGTTTCTGTTTTGAGAGTTTGGCCTCGGTTCTCTAGAAAAGTGATTATTATCACTTAATTATTAGCCAAATGATCTGTTTTTATTCCAAATGGCAGTATGTTTGGTTCTCCTAGAGCAGAGCAGTGTTCCAAGGGGTATGAGTATTCACATATACCATTCTTCTATGTCTCCAGATCATCCAGAGCAGTCAGTTTTCCCCAATTTGCATCCTGGAGTGAGTTATGATGGATTCATCAGTTTCCAGAGATTGTACCAAGTTCCAACAAAAAATGAACTAAAATTCACTAAGAAAATCGATTTGGCCTCCTGGGTCAAGGAAATGGCTTGGAACTTTGACAGATGATGTTTCTCGGCATCTCAGACAGTCCTCCTGCAGTTTTCAGTCAGCAAATGTCTAGATTATTTATTTATGGCTCAGCCAGTGAGGAAATCCCCCCAAGAGGCACCCCCTCTAATTGGCTATCGATGTATTTCATTGTTATAGCTTATATTATGAAGTTGTAAAAGGGCCTAGGGTGAATTAACCCCTGGTGACCCCTTCCTATGATGTATCATGTCATATCTTATGTTATGCTGTGACATTTCACTTTAGAGGGGTGTCCTTGAGCAAAGTGCACCCCCTCTTTGACTGAGTCACTTGATCCATGTATTGACTGATATATTTTGATCTCCACCGTTGATGATGTTATAATCTCAAGCGTTGGATGATAAACTGAGTTAGGGTTTATGTCTCTCTCAAGCAATTTAAGAGAGGTGACCCCCCCATTGTAATGGACAGTGTTGAAAAACTCTCCAAAAAATCGCCGAATTTTTAAAAAGTCGCGATTTTTTCTTTCAGCCAAAAAATCGGCTAGAAAAAATTGCGACTTTTTAACTTTTCAAAAAGTCGCAAAGGCTAAAAATGGCAAGTCCCAACTTTTTCCAAAAATCTCCATTTTTGCTAAAATGGCTAAAATGGCTAATTTTCCAAAAATTTGCCATTTTAGTCATTTTATTGTATAATAACACCTTTCCTCTACCGTATAAACATTTCAAAACTTCGTTGTATTTGAACATCAAACCATGCAAGGATAATCTATACAAAATATGTATCTGTTTATCAAAGATCACAATGGTAATTGAATTACTTTTTTCACTATTAGGGAATTTTTTGAGCAAACGTATTTTGAGTGATCATCATAACACATTGTAGGAAAAAGAGAGCAATGTTTCAAGTGTTAGATGAGTCAGGGCTAAATGTGAGGCTCATGTCGGAAATTCAATTTGGGAGGAGTGAAAAATACATCTATGATTTATCACCAATACAAAACAAGTAATACATTTAATGGCTGTCAACCAAATCAATAAAATATACCTTTCAAAAATTAAGTTTAAGTCATAAGATGGAAGGACAAATAAAAAGCATTTATGAAAACCTTATATAAACCTAATCATTGGAGTAGGGAAAAATATGAAGTATGAATGGAAAACTCGGGAAGAGAGCACTGATATTAGATAGCTAGATGCTAGTTTTCCTCGAATACATTTATATATGTAATGTCATGTTTTATTGGTTATCTACTTTTGAGTCCTTGATTGGACAACTATGATGTTTCATGATACAGTATCGACTTTGATGTATCATTTTACATTTGGCATGACTACATGATGATGATATATATCAATGCTTTATCCATATTTATGTTCCAATGAGTTTATTTGATGTTATTATTGCTTTAAATGTTTAAAATTCTAAAAAAAAATGAATGTATTTTGTATTTTTTAATGTTTGTCGATTTTTCTCGATTTTTTCGCTGATGTTGCCGAGAAGTTGTATTCGAGACCCTTGCCGACTTTTTATCAATGCTGACTTTTTCAACATTGGTAATGGATGAGCTTTGGCACCGGAATTTTAATAAAGAGATTTTTGTCTGGGATTATTCTTCTGTGTATCTTGTGGATGTTTTGATGATATGATGACTAGCACTGCTACTCTTCTGCACTCGGCTTCATTTGACCTATAGCTTGTATTTTTTCTTTACCCATCTTATCTACAGGAAAGGGAGACGCGCTAGGAGAGAGAGGGCATTTTTGTGGGGCAACTCACTTTCGTCTCAGCTCTGGGGTCTTTGGTTCATGGAAAATCTTCATCTTAATGATTTTTTATTCCCTTTTCATTTTCGTATTCTGCAGATCTCGTTCGTCTGTCTGATCGGTTTATTTTCTCTGATATGGCAGGTTGAAGGGGGCGCTAGGGTGACTGACTGTAGCATAACAACAACAACATCTTTCTCGGGAAAGTTCATTTTGATGGGAAACTGGCATTCTTCGTCATTTCTCAATCCATCTACAAGTTCCAGGTACGTCTAGCAGGTAAGTTTTTCTTCCTTTATTTTATGTATATGCATTCCTCATCACTCTATTACATTAAAACCCTCGTTTCGTAGATCCATAGGTTCTAGCTTGCGGCAAGCTATAAAAATTAAAACCCAGTTTGGAATTAATATCAAACCCCTAGATCTAAATTTTTGCCTTAATCGGACTCCATTTTCCCATCCAAAGCACTTGTTGACTATTAGGGAAAAACGCCCCCCCTTGGAGAAAGTGGGTATTTCCAAAAACTGCAAACTGGGTATTGTTGGTTTCAATCCCATTCATCAAATCTTGCATCCAACTGTCTAGTTTTACTTAATTTCATCGTTTTGCCCTAGATCTCAATTTTTCTACATTAACCCTAGGGCAAAATTGGGGCTTTTCAACTGGATGCTCCGAATCTCTTGGTTTTCGTTTAAAACTTTAATTAACCATCCTATTAAGAGATTCCACCAAGTTTCCCTCGTTTATTCATTCATTATCCTTGTTTTAGGGTTTATTGGTCATAGGGATGCCCCTTGGGCTTGTGTTCTCACGAGTCCAAAGTGTCGATATCCTTGACAGGTGTGACATCCGAGTTCTTTCGAAAGTTTTGGATATCATAGGTCACAACTTTGGTTGCTTTTCCTCTGTCGTCCTAAATAGGATCATCTCACGAGGCAACTACAAGAATCGTGATAACAGTACACAGTCATACAGGGGCTTATCAGTTGGAGACAGGTATATTTGGTGAGATCAGGTATATACTTCCTTCGTTTGATTTTGCTCTATGATGTATGTCAGACACCTATGCTTATCCGGTTAGGATGCTTATGGTGACCTATGCTTACAGCTATTGTTGCTTTAATCTGTGTTATGACTAATCAAAGGACTTGATGTGAAGGTTGTTGTTCATGCCATGCTTGTACAAATAGTAAACCTTAGTGCTAGGTTGGTTCCATTTATCACTTGCCCCTGTCCATCCAATTTCATCCATTCTAAACTTATCCTATGACTTAGACTGTTTGAGACTTGTGAAAACTGAAATTGAAGATCTTTTCCCCATTTTGGCCTCTATGCATGATGGATCCCATGTTGTTTTGTGTCTTGGCTCTAAGCTGTGCGACAAAACTTGTTGAAGCCTTGATTCTTCTGGGCCAGGAGAACCCGCTAGTGTTGGTTCCTAAGCTTAGGCGAGTTGGGTTTTGAAGCCTTGACATCTCTGGCCGGTTGCCCCCGATGTTTGGTCCTGATTGTGGATATTCCCCCTCGTTGCCCGAGAAGTTGTCAGTTAAAACTTGAAGCAACATGTCTACTATCATTACATACATTATGAGCTATATGTCATATGTTATGAAATGCAAGCCTGCAAATGAAATTGCAAATTGTGTCTTTATACACAAATCAAAAAGGCTATAAAGTGAAATTGTTAAAAGCCCAAGTAAAGCAGTGGATAAACAAATGCTAAATCTAAAGACTGTTGGCCATCTAGTTGAAATGTAATGAATGAATTCCTCATGGAGCCTATGGGTTTTGGTGTGAGATGGAGTAAGGGAAAGCTAATTCTAAGTGTCCCCTAAGATCTCTTCACTACAGTTTCTTGTGTACTCAACGCAAGGGTCCTATAAAAGATCCTCATGGAGCTTGATTCTTAGCTAAGATGTGAGTCGTAGACATGTTGTTAGGGTTGAATGGACACTTTTCAGATCAGCTCATCCACATATGAGACACCACCATTCCCTATTGTTCAATCTATCATGCATATGTCACTTTGGTTGTGTGTACTTGTCATTATTCGAATAAATCACAAAGTCCAAGTCAGTCAAAAGTCATTACCCGTTGCCTCAGCCTTGTTGTCCATCCTCACCCAGCAATAGCACATTGTTTACCCTTTGTAAGTATGGCATGGACAAGCAGACTTCCTGAAAAGTTCCAAGCTTCTTCAGAAGCACAGGCATATCTTACTATTATTTTTATTATTTGTCACCATGATTATGAATAACTGATTTAAGCTTGGTTTTGATATACATTATTGGAGCATTTCTTACCCTGGATGTTTATAGGATCATATTGATACAGTATCTCACCTTGATTTTGGGTACTTTGACCTGGTCAACCCAGTTGACCAAGTCAAGCACGATTCCCAAGTCAGTGACTCAAAAAACAACATGGTCTATATTTGTTCTAGACATTCCCAGGACCAATACTGCGGTTTCTGTTTTGAGAGTTTGGCCACGGTTCTCCTGATAGGTGATTATTATCACTTAATTATTGGCCAAATGATCAAATTTTATTCCAGAGGGCAGTATGTTTGGTTCTCCTAGGGTAGAGCAGTGTTCCAAGGGGTATGAGTAGTCCCTTATACCATTCTTCTATGTCTCTATATTATCTAGAGCTGTCAGTTTACCCCAATTTACACCTTGGACAAAGTTATGGTGTATTTATCAGTTTCCATAGATTGTACCAGCAAAAATGAACTAAGGAAATCACTGAAAAAATCGATTTGGCCTCCTTGGTCAATGAAATGGCTTGGAATTTCGACAGATGATGTGTCTCAGACTCTCAGCATACTGGACAGTCCTCTAGCAGTTTTCAGTCAGCAGATGTCCGAATTATTTTTATCTTGGCTCAGCCAGTGAGGAAAGCCCCCCAAGGGGTGCCCCCTCTACTTGGCTAATGATGTATTGTATTGTTATATCGTATGATTTGAAATTGTAAAGGGGTCTACGGTGAATTAATCCCCTAGTGACCCCCTCTCAAGTATTATTATGACACACTTTATGTCATATTGTGACTTTCACTTAGGATAGACGTCCTTGAGCAAAGTGCGCCCCCTCTTTGACTTAGATCCATGTATTGATCTATGTATTGTTGATCTCCACCGTTGATGATGTTTTAATCTCAATTGTTGGATGTAAAAGTGAGTTAGGGTTTGTGTCTCTCTCAAACTATTTAAGAGAGGTGACCCCTCCCCCCCATTGTAATCATGAGCTTTGGCACCGGAATTTGAATAAAGAGATTTTTTTCTAAGATTACTCTTCTGTGTATCTTGTAAATGATTTGATGATCTGATGACTGGCATTGCTACTCTTCTACACTGATTTTTGTTAGGGATCTAGCTTATATATTTTCCTTTGCCCATTTTATCCGCAGGTTGAGGGAGGCACGCTAAAGAGAGAGAAAGGGTGTTTTTGTGGGGGAACTCACCATCGTCCCGGCTCTGGGGTGTCCGGATCAGGGAGTATTTCTTTCTTGATGATTTCTTACTTCCTATCTTTTCTTTATTCTACAAATCTTGTTCATTTGCCTTATCATTTGGTTTTCACTAATCTGGCAGGTTGAAGGAGGTGCTAGGGTGACTAGATGTGGCTCAACTACATCAAGATTTTCTCCAAAAATGCCCATTTGAACAGGAAAGTGGCATTATTCATCATTTCTTAAGTTATCTACAAGATCCAGGTACGCCTCGCAGGTAATTTCTCCTTTTATTTTCTGCATGCATTGCCCATCATCTCCATAATTATAAAACCCTCGTTTCTTAGATCTGCAAGTTTTGGTTTGCAGCAATCTATAAAACTTAAAGCAAACATAAAACCCCTAAGTTTCAATTTTCATCATAATCAAACTCTATTTGCCCATCCTAAGCACTAGCCTGCTTCTTAGGGGAAAAAGCCCTCCTTGGGAGGAGTGGGTATTTCATAAACCATAAACTGTGTATTGTTGGTTTTGATTTCATTTGCCTAATCCTACATCCAGCAATCAGTTTGAGTGTCCAATTTCATTAAATTTCACTGTATTGCTCTAGATCCCAATTCTCTGCATAAAACACTAGGGTAAAATTGGGGCTTTTCACCTAGATACTCGAAATCTCTTGGTAATTGAACTAAACTCTAATTAACCATTCTACTAAGAAATTCCACTAAGTTTTCCTCGGCCATCTATTCATTTTCCTTGTTTTAGGGTTTCTTGGTCATAGAGTGATCCGTCGGATCTCAGCTTATGTGCATTAAAAAGTTTAATGAATGCGACTAATCAGTTTGCTTAATTCATGAAACAGCATTAACAGACAATAAATGCTTAGAACAGAAAATGAAAAGCAAAACCGATAAGCAGGTAATAAAAGAAACACAGAATCAAAGAGTCACAAACAGAAGTTGATAACGGAGTTCACCCCCTCCACTGGGCTACGTCTCCGGGTCCCTCTCCAATGGGTACCGATCCAATTAATCTCTTTAAGATGGTACAAAATGGTTCTAGAATCAACTTCAGCAACTATAAACAGAATGCTGTACAAAGTCTTTGAGACCTCTCTTCTGGAAATTACAATTAGCCTTCAAAAGGCAAAGAAAGCTAAATTATAACAGAGAATGTCGACTTCAAAAAGCAACAGCATCTGGGCACTTCACAGCAACTCCCCAAGTTTCTCATAACAGAAAAACGAAGCTCTGTGCTCTAACACAAACTGAATCTCTTCCCCCTTCCTAATGTGGCTGTAAATCTTCTATTTAACGTTCAGTCCGAGCATAAGTAACGGGTTTTGATTCGTCTTTATCATCACAGCTGTTATCTTCTTTATTATTGTTACAACCATATGCTAAAACTGAACCATGCAATTCCGCCAAATCGCTGCACAAGCGTTATGTTACCACGGCGTTCCATATCCCTGAAACGTTGCAACTAACTCCACGCACATGTGTTGATTCACAACACGTTGCAATAATACTGCAACCGGGCTATGCCACATGTAACGTAACCGTTTGATGTCACTACCAACCTCACAAATGTCGCAGCATCGCAGTATATGGGACCAATGTCGCAGCATCGCAGCATATGGGACCAATGTCACAGTATATGGGACCAATGTCGCAGCATCGCAGTATATGGGACCACGCGGGCTGTTCATGAACCATTCGATGCTCCACTTGACGGTGTGCAAGACCGCCATAACGTTGCCAGCTAACTGCGCAAGCATGTTACCACTGCGCGGCTCATACTATCACTGCGCAGGTTGCGCGGCCCATACAAGCTGCACAAACTGCGCAGCCCATACAAGCTGCGCGATGCTATGTCGAACCGCGCGGCCCCTTAAGGCTAGTCACGCACTATGTTTAGCATATGTTATGTTTTTTTAATCATGTACCATATTGGATCAGTGTAATTTTGAAGATGAATAATCCACCTGATCATAGAGACACCCCTTGGGCTCTGTGTTTTCACTGGGTCTAAAGTGTCGATATCCTTGACTAGTGTGACATCCAAGTTCTTTTGGAAGTCTTAGATATCATAGGTCACGACTTTAGTTGCCTTTCCTCTGTCATCTTGAATTGGATCACCTCATGGGGCAACTACAAGATTCGTGATAACATTTTTGGCGCCGTTGTCGGTGAGGTAGAGGCTTACCTTGGTTCATTTTACATACCTCCGGTGTCTATGAATGCGTTTACCTTTTTATTCATTCATATCACATCTAGTTTTAAATCCAGTGGTTGCATTTTAAAATTATTAAACTTTGCACAATCACTGTTTTGTTTGTACCTCTCCTACGACATTATCCGCTGGTGAACATGGCAATTCGTTCACATGGCGACTCCCCAATGCGACTCCACTGAGAAACGAACCCAACGCATAAATCATAATGAATTCAGAATTTTTCATCGAATTTTCACAAACCCTTAAAAAATGTACTGAAATAGTAATTAATATTAAAAAGCAAGATGACGAAAGGGATAGATGGAGGTCAGACTTTGGGTATGAGGATGACCTTGAGCATGATTATGGGTATGAATCTAGTTATCACAATCTCTATGATACCCACCAATTCCCTCACCCACGCAATAAAGATTTCCCAACCATCCCGAGTGGACCAATGAGTAAGCGTCAAGTGAATGATCCTTGTAATCCTATTAGGTACCCAACTCAAATAAACAAAGTTGTTAGGAAACAGGATAAACCTTCTCCATTTGACTTCTCTGAAATTCTTGGGGCACCTCATCGTATGCCAAAAGGATACAGTGAAGGGTTGCCTCGTTTCTATGCAAATGCAATCGAATCAATTGAAAAACACTTGGATGGTGTTTGGTATTATATGGAAGCATATTGTGTTGAGGATGAAGATGTCTATATGCAAGCCCTAGGGGAATCTTTAGAAGGAAATGCTAATTTTTGGTTATATACGTTAGCACCAGGATCCATCACTGGATATGACATGTTCACTAAGTTATTAAGAGAAGAATGGGGTAAGAAGATTGATGAGTCCATACAGCTAGATAATGATGGTGTTGTTGAAGAACAATCTGATAAAGATGATCAGGATAACCATAATGAGATAATTGACGATTTTCTTGATCAAATTGATTCTTCCTCTCCTGAGCCAACAATGAATATGCCTTTGAATGACCCTTCGATACAAGAAAATAATGATGAAGAAATGTCGACCCTTCAAGGTTATGAGTCTGATATTGATATAGAAGAAGAACAAAATGATCACTATCAGGAACCATCCATAATTGAATCTCTCATCTGTGAATCCATCGAAGATCCTCATGGCTTGATTGACGATTATTTTAATTTTGGTCATATCTTGGAAGAAGGTCAATCACATGATAATTATGGTATGATTGTAAATGAACCTGATCAAAAGCATCCTTGTCCTAATGGTATCGGTAAAATTCCTTATCCAGTCCTTAATCAGGACGTTTCGGTTCAATGTGTGGATACTGACCTTGCTTCAAATCATCTTGCAATCATTCCTGGAATTCAATTGAAAACTTTTTTCTCTCATCAAATCTCGAGATCAATTATTCCAAGTCATCTGGGAGAAAATTTTCAATCCACCCTCCTATCCCAACTTTTTGAGTCTTCATGTGTATTTGGTTCAATCAAACTGTTACATTCAAGATTTCTAGTCAAGAGTTTGAACTTTATCCCATAATTAGAGAAAAGGCATGTCATATCTCTTCTCAGTCGTCTTTAATGAATAATATGTTTCAATTTGTAAATTTGTCATATGGACGGCTGGAGAAGGTGTATAAAGATCAATTTCATTTTTTCTCCATTTTGGAACAACAAGAGGGGTTAATTTCAATCTTAGTTTTATCACGTTACAATTTATCCCCATCTGGTTTTTCCATTTTTCCTGGAGTGAACAGAATTGAGTGTCCTACTCATGTAGAGGAGAGAACAAATAATTGCCTAGCAGAGTTGAATCATGAGTCATAATGTTTTTTTTCATCAAAGGTGAACTCGCATTATTTTTATGATCCCACCAATGTTTTGATGAATGAAGTTTGTAAAAGTCAATTTCAGCCTTGGCATGATTTCATTCCAGATCTTTCTTTAAATTTCAAACAGCAACTTCGAATGGTTTCAATTTTCATTACTTTTAAACCATCTCTGGCTTGTTGGATCATTAACTGTAAAGAAAGAACAATAGATTCGTTCAACAAGTGGTTGCATTGGATTTATGATTTTACTTAACACTTGTCTAAATTGGTTAGAGTAGGGTAGATAGGATTGAATAAGCTCTTTGAGAAGTAGTCGAATCTGTTTTCCATCTGATTGATGTATGAGTGTTTTAGTTATTGAGTTTTTTCTTTGTTTTGTCTTTTACTGCATTTGAAATGATTAGATTAGAATTTCCTTCTCACCACTTTACTTTTCAGCATTTATTTCTTGTCAGTTTATTTCTACATATATTTTTCCCATGCATGTTGCTCTGGTATTTCTTACTTCCATGTGCATAAATAATAGGTTATGCCTGGAGAGGAAGCAAAAAGCAGGAAGTGTTGGATTATTTGTTGTTGTTGGTGCTGCAGAATAGAGATCTCTGAGGTTCTCGAGCGCTCTCTTCATTAGAGCACTTGTCCCAGTTGGAGCCAAATGTTATCACATATACATTCTGAGCTGGGCTACCATGATGCAGCATACAAACTTGTCTGTTATTCTATTCTGGGCTATTTTTCACATGGGGTATTAGCATGGATCTTTACAACTTCATCCATTCTAGAGCCTTGTTCATCAGATTTTCCCTGCCAAGACTGAGATTCAGGATTCCATTGATATGCTTTTGGTGATGATCTAGTTCATTGTAGTAGAGCAGCAGATCCTATTTGGTACACATAGTTATAGAGGCGCTTATCAGTTGGAGACAGGTATATTTGGTGAGACCAAGTATATACTTCCATGGTTTGATTTTGCTCTATGATGTATGTCAAACACCTATGCTTATCAAGTTAGGATGATTACAATGACATATGCTTATATCTATTGTTGCTTTAACATGTGTTATGGCTAATCAAAGGACTTGATGTGAAGGTTATTGCTCTTGCCATGCTTGTACAAATAGAAAACCTTAGTGCTAGGTTGGTTCCATTTATCACTCGCCCCTGTCCATCCAGTTTCATCCATTGTAAACTTATCCTATGACTTAGACTATTTGAGACTTGCGAGATTGAAGATCTTTTCCCCATTTTGACCTCTATGCATGATGGATCCCATGTTGTTTTGTGTCTCAGCTCTGAGCTGTGCAACAAAACTTGTCGAAGTCTTGATCCTTCTGGGCCAACAGAACCCACTGGTGTTGGTTCCTCAGCTTAGGCGAGTTGGGTTTTGAAGCCTTGACCTCTCTAGTTGGTTGCCCCCGATGTTTGGTCCTGACTGTGGATATTGCCCTAGTTGCCCGAGAAGTTGACAACTAAAACTTGAAGCAATATGTCTACCATCATTATATGCATTATGAGCTATATGTTATATATTATGAAATGCAAACCTGCAAATGAAATTGCAAGTTGTGTCTTTAGACACAAATCAAAAAGGCTGCAAAGTGAAATTGTTAAAGGCCCAAATAAAGCAGTGTGTAATGTCCTCTTCCAATTAGGCCTTGAGGCCCAAAACCGCTAACCTATGTGATTCCTGTGGGTTCGAGCAGTTACTGACAGCTAGGGAATCAGCTAAGGACTGATGCCATCCATAGAAGATCTAGGGCATCATCACTTGGTCAAGAAGGGCCACCAGGACCAAAGGCCACCTTCATGCATGCCAACCAAGCATTATTTAATGATGCATGCACTTTTTAAGTCTCCATACGCATGCATGCAAGTCAACGGCAAATTAGAAGATAAAGTGACCTAATTAGGTCAAAGATTAGGTTTTGCGCAGATGAACTTTATAAATAGAGGAGAAAGCGAGAGGAGACTTCACTTTTGGATTATGATTATTTTGGGGAGCTCTTGGATAGCAGCACAGCGTGCAGCACAGCAGTTGGGGTTGGAGACGGAGTCTTCAGCTAACAAGATTTCGGCAGTGAAACATCTGCCCTAGTCTTATTCAGGGTAAGCCATACTGGTTCACCACTTGTTCTTCATTCATTCATCAGTTATCTAGCATATGGTATAGATCGTTGCAGGGACACGTGTGCAGCCGTAAAAGGGGGGTTTTCAACCAAAAAGCCCTAATCAACTGTGGGGCCTTCAGATCTCAGTTTCCTTCCGAAACTCAGGCACCATTCTCATCATCAGCATCATACTCCGGTACCCGGTGATTATCAGATCCCTCCGTGCTCATCCAGAACAGTTATCAGCAGTTTTGGGATTCCAGGGGCGTGAGCAGCTATCTCTCAGAAGCAAGTCGCTATCCTGCCTAGAGGACTCAAAAATCACTCTTGTATAAGGCATTCTCTCCGGCACAGAAAGGCTATCAACCCCGCAAATCTACAGCTCCATCGGACACCTCCTTCCCTGAGGGCGTCATCCTTTTCTGACTGGGCGTCTTGCTGCTGGGGGTTCACTCAAGCAGAGGAGATCAGTTCATCTCCGATCCAGCTCTCAGTGCTTGCATACTTTCTCCGGAGCAGTCCAGCCGGCTTATCAGTGGTAAGTGTTCATTCTATCTCACAAACCCTAACCCTAATTTTTCCTATAAAATAGGGATTTTTGCATGGCAGTTTGCATGCCCAGTTGTATCAGCCTTTTTCCTTAGAAATAGAAAATATCGGGATTTGGGATATTACACAGTGGATAAACAAATGCTAATTCTAAAGACTGTTGGCCATCTGATTGAAATGTAATGATTAAATTCCTCACAGAGCCTACAAGTTTATATGTGAGATGGAGTAAGGGACAGCTAATTCTAAGTGTCCCCTACGATCTCTTCACTACAGTTTCTTGTGTACTCAATGCCAGGGTCCTAGAAAAGATCCTCACGGAGCTTGATTCTTAGCTTGGATGTGAGTCGTAGACATGTTGTTAAGGTTGAATGAACACTTTTCAAATCAGCTCATCCAACTGTAAGACACCACCATTCCCTATTGTTCAATCTATCATGCATATGTCACTTTGGTTGTGTGTACTTGGTAAACATAAAATCCCTAAGTTTCAATTTTCATTATAATCCAAGTCCATTTTCCCATCCTAAGCACTGGCCTGCTTCTTAGGGGAAAACGCCATCCTTGGGAGGAGTGGATGTTTCATAAACCGTAAACTGGGTATTGTTGGTTTTTATTTCATTAGCCTAATCCGACATCCAGCAATCAATTTGAGTGTCCAATTTCATTAAATTTCACTGTTTTCCTCTAGATCCTAATTTTCTGCATAAAACCCTAGGGTAAAATTGGGGCTTTTCACCTGGATACTCGGAATCTCTTGGTAATTGAACTAAACTCTAATTAACCATTCTACTAAGAGATTCCACCAAGTTTACCTCAGTCATCTATTCATTTTCCTTGTTTTAGGGTTTCTTGGTCATAGGGACGCCCCTGGGCTCTCTGTTTTCATTTGGTCTAAAGCGTCGATATCCTTGACTGGTGTGACATCCGAGTTCTTTCAGAAGTCTTGGATATCGTAGGTTGCAACTTTAGTTGCCTTTCCTCTGTCGTCCTGAATAGGATCACCTCACGAGGCAACAAGATTCGTGATAACAGTACCATGTCTAGGATATAACTGATTAGGAACCTTCTGAAGCCTTACTGCTTTTCATCTTGTAAAACTAGCTGCAATATGCTTTGATTGGAGCAACATCCCTGATATGCTCTTTCTCGTCTACTGCACTACTCAAAGTACAAATATCCCTACAACTTTATTTCTTTGCTTGAGACATATCTGAGTCAATATCCAATCATACCATGCTTTGTTGTACATGTCTAAACTCTGCCATGTACTGGCTACAAAGCATATATCCGTCCTGGTTCTAGCCAGGTGCATCTAGGATCCACTCAATTGTTTGTTAGATCCTCCAAATCTGAAGAAGAACAGCTTTACATTCAACATCATATGTGTGGCCATGGACTTACAGTCCATCATCCCAAATCTCTATTGTGCATTTTCCTTGACTGAGGAAAATCTCATATGATCTCTGCCACACTTCTAGTCCCAAGAATCATGCCAAGATTCTCGAAATCTATGGTTTGCTTCGTCTATATCTGACCACCATGCTCCCTCTGCATCTGGACATCTTGCATTCTCTACATCTAGATGTCTTGCACTAGAGTGACTCGCAACCTTCACTATTGTTGATCTTCTGTGTATCCATCTGTATCATCTCCCATCGAATGGATCTACTAATACAAGCTTCTTGCTCTCAAAGTCACTAGATACCACTCCAAACTCCCTCTAGGACTCTGCTGCAAACTACCTCTGCAACTTTGCTGCTACTATCTACAACTCCTCATGATCATCGGAAGGATGAACATCTGTAGTAGAGAGACCAATCATTCGTTGGAACCTCTTGCTCTCAGCCGTCAATCTCCATAAGAGATCCTCTGAACCTCTGGGTCATGGGTCCACATATGACTATTGTCACTGCTGAACAATCATCACATCCACTGTAGTTGCTACCTCTAACATGGAAGCCATCTTGCTATTTGATTTGGAACCTGAGCTAAAATCCATGCTCCTAGAAGCCTCCTTCCTCTCAAACAATCAATTCCAATGGGATATGTAGCCTAGCTGAGTCTACATCGATCACTTGTCCTTCAAAACAAGTCTCATCATCCTTCTCTACTAGGCCATAGCATATGGTCTTTCCTACTAGTCAAATTTAGTCAGATAGTCAGCAACATTGCATACTAACCAATTAAGTCGATGCAATAACAATTTCGTATGCATAATGCACACCATCATGTAACCAATGCATCCTAGACAATGCTTCAGCACAAGAACCATCCATTTCCCAAACTCTTGTTCCTGCTCTTCATGTTGCAGAAGTCTGAGAAAGACATAGCAGCATGAAACTCATCCCCTAAGTCCCTGTACTCCTGCAAATAAGCCCCAAAAGGCTCGCTGGGCTCTACCTGCATGACCGGGCCCCCTACTGTATCTGCCAAGAAGTGAGGCATGGTAGGCCTGATAGTAGGTCGGCTGTATATGTGGGGAGTGTTCTGGATGTTGGTGTATGCCATCTTACCACTGTTGCTGGAAGATCCCCACTCTACCTGTGAGGGGGGTGCACTGCTGATACCTGGTTCCGGTTTCGCTGACAGTCTACTGATTGCATTGAGGACTTCTTTTTGTCCTTTCGCTAAGTCTTGCAATGCAGAGACTAAGTTGCGAAAGTCCATCCGATCCTCCTCACCTCTCGTTCCTTTTCCCCTATCCGCATGAATACCTGTTTGTTCCATGTCTGAATTGGTATCCTCTAGCTGGATATCTTCAAATTCTTCTGTGTATCTACTCTTCCTCCTCCTATAAGTTACAAAAGGATCTCTTTCTGTATTCATCTACTTTTCATCTCTTAAGCCCACAGCTGGCCAAGAAAATAGCTCTGATACCACTGTAATATCCCAAATCCCGATATTTTCTATTTCTAAACAATTATGCGGATACAACTGGGTTTACAAACTGCCAGGCAAAAATCCCTATTTTATAGGAAAAATTAGGGTTAGGGTTTGTGAGATAGAATACACACTTACCACTGATAACGAGCTGGATTGCTTTAGATAAAGTCTGCAAGCACTGAGAACTGGATCGGAGAGGAACTGATCTCTCCTGCCTCCGGTGAATGCCCCAGAAGCAATATGCCCAACCAGAGAAAAAGGTGACGCCCGCAAGGAAGGAGGTGTCCGATGGATCCGCCGATTTGCAGGGCTGATAGCCTTGCTGTGCCGGAGAGATTGGCTGGAATATACTGCAGTTCTGAACCCTCTAAGTAGGATAGCGTATTGGTTCTCTGAGGCAGCTGCTCACGCCCCTGGTGGTCCGAAAATGCTGATAACTCCTTCGGATGAGCTCAGATGGAGCTGATAATCATAGAGTGCCGGAGTATGTAGCTGGTGATAAGACTGGTGCTTGAGTTTCTGAAGGAAACTGAGAGTTGGAAGCCCTACAGCTGATTAGGGCTTTCTGGCTGAAAACCCCCTCTTACAGCTGCACCGTGCCACTGCAACAATCTATACCCTGTGCTATATAACTGATGAATGAACTGAAGAACAAGTGGTGAACCAGTATGGCTTACCCGTAATAAGACTAGGACAGATGTTTCACTACTGAAATCCTGTTAGCTGAAGACTTCGTCTCCAACCCCAACTGCTGTGCTGCACGCTGTGCTGCTATCCAAGTGCTCCCAAATAATAATAATCATAAGTGAGGTCTCCTCTTGCTTTACCATCTATTTATAAAGTTCAACTGCGCAAAACCTAATCTTTGACCTAATTAGGTCACTTTATCTTCTAATTTGCCGTTGACTTGCATGCATGCGGATGGAGACCTAAAAGAGCATGGTCATGCATGAAGGTGGCCTTTGGCCCAGGTGGTCCTTCTTGACCCAGTGAGGACGCCCTAGATCTTCTATGGATGGCATCAGTCCTGATCTGATTCCCTAGCTATCAGTAACCGCTCGAACCCATAGGAATCACATAGGTTAGCGGTATGGGCCTCAAGGCCTAAAAGGAAGAGGACATTACAATCTCCATGAAGAAGAGAGTGCCAAGCACCTCTATTTATAGAAAAAACAAAGCCCCAAGGGGGGCATTCATGAACTAAAGATCAAGCTAGAGTTAAGTGACTTGAAGAGGAGCTAAACTGAACTGAACCTTTGTTGAAGGAGTGACTGGTGGGATTGATTGGAGTTGATTGGATTCCAAAACAAGGAGGAGCTGCCACATATCCATGTGTACCCACCAAGCTCCCTACCAACCCACTCGCTTGCCGGCTCAATCCTTCAATACCTATGATCTCATAATCTACCCACTCACTTGAACTCGCACTAGAACTGCAAACACATCAATTAATCCAGAACGGCGAGATGCACTCAACCACCAAAATCTATCGGCTTCAATTCCTCACGCATGGGCTTCCTTCCACATGAGTATGGTACGGCAGCCTGGCGAATGGTTGACGTCATCATAATTATTTGAAATTAGTCGCTGTGCATGGAATACATTATGGAAATATATGCCATAGTTTTAATTTATAATGTGGAGGGGACCACACTTGATACCATTCATTTCCACCCATTCGCTAGAGTGAGCTCTCCTTCACGCCACCCTTTATTTTGAACAATTCGCTGGATGGAGTTGGATACATTATGACATGGCATGGTATTAAAACATGGCTTATAATTTTTTTAATATATTAAGTGGATGGGTCCCTCCCCATCTCACTCAACACATCACACTAGCGTGAGTCTCTTCACGCGAATTTCTTTTCATGAAATTAAATTCGAATTCCAATTTTTAAACCAAAGTCTAACCTCCATCATGGTGGAAGAGGGTCGTAAGCTAATGGGGACCCATATGCCAAGTCAACACACCATTAAAATATTCAATTTTGACCAAGTGCCAAAATATCCATCTTTAGCATTTAAATGCTACTTTGATGCTCTGCTAGCCGAATGATGACTTTCGGGATGCTTCGGCCAGCTGAAACTTAGTGAAAGTGGACCCTGGGGTAATGATGCTGCTCCGGGCTTGAAAATGAGCCCAACCATGCCGAAAACGGACTCCGGATCATTCTTTTATTACATTTTGAATTTTTCCATTTAAACCATTAAAAAATGGCTTAAAAAACAAAAGAAAAAAAAATATTTTTCACAGAATCCAACGAAACTTCAGGGGGACCCAGTGCATGTTCATACGACTCAATCGGAATGCCTAGCATGACAAAAAATACTGACACAAAGGCTCTAATAACCTCTCAAGGCCGAAACACCAAGACAACTACCCCAGCTTTGGAGGAGCGAGTGAAAAACTCAGAAATTATTGATCGTTTATTCAACAGCGAATAATAACCAAGGGAAAAAACACTCTAGGCTAGTTGGCTTGATGCCCAAGTCCAGGAAGACAAGCCTTTTATAAAAAATTAAATGCTAGGACATTTTTTACATTTTCCCCAAGGGGGTATGTACATGTATCTTACAAAAATAAAAAGCTCAGCCAAAAACTGGCTAACTCTGGAACACTGAACTTCTGAACTCTGGAGATGAGCATTCATCATGCTCGACAACTGGTGGCTAAATAGGAAGTTCAACTATTGTACAAAATAGTTGGTAACATAGTGCATAGGAGAGAGAGAGACAAAACAGAAGGAGGAGAACACCTGCTTTGGGGTTGTCTTTTATACATCTTATACAGAGGAAGTTTTTGCTGGGTTTTTTTCCCCTTGAGGGTTTCCCAGGATAAATGTTGTGTCTATCCTGTGATTGTGTTTCTATCAGTGATTCTTGATATGTTGCTGTGATTTTGAATTGAATACTATTGAATCTAGTCTAGCATATGAAAAACTTAACATGGCATCAAAGCTAACCTGATTAGAGCAGCTTTCACAAGGTGAAATTCTCCCTCCTCCCTCTCCGGAAGAAATTAGGGTTTCTGCAAAAGTTGGAGTTTTGAAGATTTGCTTGCATAGAAAGTTGCGCCCTCCCAGAGCGCATATATTGATCCCTAGATTGAAGTTTTTGGGTGGCTAGATCTCTGGTAAAGCCAAACCCTAGTTTGGCAGTGAACCAGAAAACTGTAGTGAAACAGAACCAGAAAATCTGCAGTGCTACGACCTCGCAAGTAGAATTTGAAGACTAAAGATTAGGGATCTCCAGAAAGTAGTTGGATCAACCAACTCGCTTCCTCCAAGCGCATCTATTGGTAAGATCAATCTCCTGTTTGGATAAATTTCATTTTTGAGTGACTTACTGGACAAGATGGCCCCAAGCACTAAGCTTGAGGACAAATTGGAAGGCCTAGAATACTTCCTGGCTTGGAAGTATAGGATTGGCCTCATTCTAAAAGAGAATGGTCTTGAAAAGTACATCAAGAATGAAGTTGAAGAACCTGAAGAAGTTGAAGCTAAGGAGAAGCATGAACAAGTCCTAAACAAGGCAATGAGGATCATTGTTGATTCCATTAAGGATCACTTGATCCCTCAAGTGTCATCTAAGAAGACACCTAAGCAAATGTATGATACACTTTCCAGAATGTATGAAGGAAAGAACATCAACGGAAAGATGAATCTGAGAACTCAATTGAAGGGCACCAAGATCAGCAAAGGAGAATCTATTCAAGATTACTTCACAAGCGTCTCCCAGATAAAAGAGAAGCTAAGTGCTATTGGAGATACCTTTTATGAGGATGAATTGGTTATGACTCCTCTCAATGGCCTCACTAGACCTTGGGAATCATTCATCCAAACTGTGTGTGCCAGAAAATAAAGTATGATGTTTGACATAGTATGGGAATATTGCATACAAGAAGAAGCTAGAGTAGCCAATAGAGAAGCTCTTCTCAGAGAAGATGATCAGGCTCTAGCTACCCATACTAAAGAAACAAATTAATCAAACTTCAAGAGGAGTAATCATAAGCCTTCAAAGAAGAAATTCCAGAAGAAGAAGAAGGATTTACTCAAAGTATCACTGCTACAACTGTCATAAGATAGGACATCTTCCTAGAGAATGTCCATCCTCAAAGAACAACAACAACAAAAGACAGCATGCTCATCTAGATGAAGATGAGGATGAAGAAAGACCTCAAAAGAGAACTAGAGGTGAAGATGCAAAAGAATTTGTACTTTTCTCTGCACTCTCTGGGTTTGTAACACCTGGAGAAGATACATGGCTTATCGATAGTGGTGCCTCCAAGCACATGACAGGAAAGAAGACAACTCTGTCAAAACTTGAAGAGAAGAACTCTCCTCGGAAGGTATCATTGCGAGATGACTATCAATATCTCGTCAAAGGTATTGGTGAATCAAGCTACAAGCTTGACTCTGGGACCTCCATGAAGATGAAGGAAGCATTGTATGTAACAAGTTTGAAAAAGAACCTACTATCCATCTCAGCTCTAGATAAGAAAGGATATAGAGTTGCTTTTATAGATGGACAAGTACTCATGTGGTCCAAAGGGAAGACAGTTGAAGATGTTGTAGTCATTGGAGAAGAAGGAGGAGGACTGTACAAGCTCAAAGGACATCCAAAGACAGCCCTTGTCCATGAGACTACCAGCTCAAGTGAATTGTGGTATAGGAGACTTGCTCACGTCAACTACAAAGCATTGCCCTATGTGAGCAAGGTGGTAACAAGGTTACTAGATCTGAAGATAGAACATGAGGGAACCTGCAAGGGATGTGCACAGGGAAAGAACATCAAGAAACCATTTCCGAAAAGTGACACAAAGACTAAAGGTACGTTGGAACTAATCCATTATGATGTATGTGGTCCTATGCCCTCCATATCCTTGAGTGGATATGAATACTATGTCACATTTATTGATGATTATTCAAGAAAGACTTAGATACATTTTTTGAAGAATAAAATTGAAGTGTTAGGGAAATTCAAGGAATTCAAAGCCTTGATAGAGAACTAGTCAGAAAAGAGAATCTAGACACTGAGATCAGATAATGGTGGAGAATACACTTCAAAGGAATTTGAAGCCTTCTATAAGGAGCAGGAATCAAGAGGGAACTAACCCCTCCCTATAATCCCCAACAAAATGGTGTTGCGAAAAGAAAGAATAGAACTATCATGGAAGCAGTGAAGACCATGATTCCTAACCGAGACCTCCCTATGCACCTATGGGCTAACGCTGCAAGAACAGCCGTATATGTGCAAAATAGATTATCTCACAGTGCTCTTGGATTCAAGACTCCTGAAGAAATGTATACCGGAAAGAAACCTGAAGTAAGCCATCTCAAGATATTTGGTTGTCCAGTATATGTACATATTCCGAAAGAGAAGAGAACCAAATTGGATCGTTTTGGCAAGAAGGGAATATTTGTAGGATACTATGAAGTCTCCAAAGCCTTCAGGATATCCGATATACAATTCAGGATTCCATCATATCGAGATTAGTAGGGATGTAACATTCGATGAAGAGGCAGCCCTGAAGAAATCTAGAAGGTGTCAGCTTGAAGAAATACATGAAAAAGATATATCTCCCAGAATTACAGAAGTTGAACCAACTTCTAAAATAGTAGCATCAGAAGATCATGACATGTTAGAGCCTCAAGAGCCCCCTACTATGGATATCTCTTGAAAGAGAAATCCTGCTTGGGTATGAGAAATCATATAAGAAGCAGAAACATATGGAGCACTAGAAGGTTCCCCAAGAACCAGCAAGAGATCAAAGCCATATTCCAGTTATGTAGCTTTGATGTGTGACCTTGTAGATCAAGAACCCACCAGCTATGAGGAAGCTGCACAAAAGAAAGAATGGGTTGAAGTAATGATAGAAGAATACCAGTCGATCATGAAGAATGATGTTTGGGATATTGTTCCCAAACTAGAGAACAAAAGTGTGGTTTCTTCGAAATGGATCTACAAGATAAAACATGCTACGGATGGAAGTATTGAAAAACACAAAGCAAGATTTGTGGCTAGAAGATTCTCTCAGAAAGAGGGGATCGATTATGAAGAGACAGTTTCTCCAGTAGAAAGGTACACTTCCATCAGAACCATCATGGCACTTGCTTCCATGATGAAATGGGACTTACACCAAATCGATGTAAAGACAACCTTCCTTAATGGTGTGATTGAGGAAGAGGTTTGCATCGAACAGCCACAAGGATTTGAAGTCGAAGACAGAGCAACTCATGTATGCAAGTTGAAAAAGGTTCTACATGGACTAAAGCAAGCTCCTAGAGCTTGGTATGGCAGAATAGATAGCTTCTTGATAAGCATGGGCTTTACCAAGAGTAAAGTTGATCATAATCTTTATATGAAGATTATGGATGATGAAACAATCATACTATTGTTGTATGTGGATGATCTATTTGTGACTAGAAATGAGAAACAGATAAAGGATTGCAAGAAGAAGCTAGCTGAAGAATTCAAGATGAAAGATCTTGGATTGATGCATTATTTCCTCGGGCTGGAAGTGTGGCAGCGCCCAGAAAGAATCTTTCTGAATCAAGGAAAGTATGCAATAGAAATCTTGAAAAGATTTGATATGTTGGATTGTAAAACCATGGACACCAACATAAAGCTGTTGTTTGATGAGACATCCGAGCTAGTGGACATGACTCACTATAGACAGATTATTGGGTCATTAATGTATCTGACGAACACAAGGCCAAATATATGCTTTGCTGTGAACACCTTGAGTCAGTATCTAGATAAACCTAAATGGGTTCACTTGATAACTGCAAAGCATGTGATGAGGTACCTAAAAGGTACGATTGATCCGAGACTATACTATGGGAGAGATCATGACTACAATTTGTATGGGTATATGGATTCAGATTGGGCAGGAAGTGCCACAGACAGAAAGAGCACCTTAGGTGGATGTTATTGTCTGGGATCCGCCATGATCTCATGGTTTAGTAAGAAACAAACTAGTGTTGCTCTCAGCACAGCTGAAACAGAGTACATTGCAGCTTGCTCTGCTTGTTGTGAAGCGATATGGCTTCGGAAGCTGATGTCAGGAATATTTGACAAGGAGATAGACACCATAGTAATTTTCTATGACAACCAGAGTTGTATAAAGATGACAGAGAATTCATTGTTCAATGACAAATCGAAGCATATAGAAATCCGATATTTTTATATAAGGGATATGGTACAAAAGGGAGCCATCAAGCTCCAGTATGTGGGTATCAATGAGCAAGTTGCCGATATACTGACCAAGCCTCTATCTCGAATGAAGTTCGAATATTTCCGCGACAAGCTTGGTGTAGTTCGAAAGGACTTTCCTTGAAAGGAGGAAGAGTGATGGGACTACAAATGATGATGAAATGGACATTCTTCGAAAAGGAAGATCACGTCAAAGACATCAACCCTCCTCGAACAAAGGGGGGGTAGGTTGATAATATGAAACTTCCCAGGAAAGGGGGAGTAATGATGAGACTGACATCGATGATGGATGACAGTCATGAAGCATTGACATTGTGTATGCAGTCGAGATTTGCCTTGCAGACTATACTCTTGTATGGAGAGTATGCCTACATTCATATGTAGATGCCATAGAATAACACTCGCTTGGGAGTGATCCTAACCTCAGTGGTATGGAAGCCCTATGATGAGTCCTCATGGACGTCGTAGTATAACACTCACTTGGGAGTGGTCCTAACCAGGGTGGTATGGATGTTCTACGATGGGCCGACATTGTGTATGCAGTCAAGATCTGCTCTGCAAACAATACTCTTGCTTGGAAGAGTATGCCTACACGCAAGTGTAGATACCGTAGTATAACACTCACTTAGGAGTGATCCTAACCTGTGTGGTATGGATGGTCTACGATGAGTTCTCACGGACGATAGGGCCGACACTAGGTGCGGTCGAGATCTACATTTAGTTGTAGACGATTTAGCTGATCGATTTCATGGATCATGCTAATGGAGGATTGCATCGTCCTTGAACTTATGTCCTAAAGTGATCAGGACTGATCATCCCACAAATAGATCATGTGTACTGCAGGTAGATCAAAGTACAGCTGAAAAGGGTCAAGTAGATTGAAGTGCAGCCGCAAAGGATGAAGAAGATCGAAGTGCTGCTACAAAGGATCAAAAGGATTGAAGTGCTGCTACAAAAGGATCAAAGGGATCGAAGTGCTACTACAAGGGATCGAGAAGATCGAAAGGCTGCTACAAAGGATCGAGAAGATCGAAGTGCTGCTGCAAAGGATCGAGAAGATCGAAATGTTGCTGCAAAGGATCGAGAAGGATCAAATTACTGCAAAGGATCTAGAAGATCAAAGTGCTGCTACGAAGGATCGAAAGATCGAAGCGTTGCTGCAAAGAAAGGATCAAGTGATCATGTGATGCAGAAGATAAAGAGTAACTGTTCCAGTTACTGATTGTGAAAAACTTCCTGTGACATATAGATGTATTACCTCGATGTATTGTTGTAATTGTCTCTCTGTTCTCCTATAGTCTGTGATGATGTTGTCAGTAGAATAACCTTGTCGTTAAGGGGGAGTGTTGAAATATTGTAACTTCAAAGGATATTCTAAATGTATTTTACTGATGTAACCCAAGCGAGATGTTATTATTCCTCTGACGGAGTGTTGCTATTGTATTTGGTCATCATAGAGTCATGAGGTAAAGCCTCCTCTTGCGTTGGGTCTTTAGTACCCTAATAAATAATATAATATACTGTTTTGAGTATTCCTGGGTGAAGTCGGCCCAGACAGTTTAGTAGGGCCAACTTGTCTAGTGCAAAATTCAATTGACACATTGTGTATAAATAGAGGAGATGTGGTTCTTATTTGGACACAGACTCACTCACTTGTGTAGTGCATAGAAGAGAGAGAGAGAGACAAAACAGAAGGAGGAGAACACTTGTTTTTGGGGTTGTCTTTTATACATCTTATACAGAGGAATTTTTTGCTGGGTTTTCTTCCCCTTGAGGGTTTCTCGGGATAAACGTTGTGTCTATCTTGTGATTGTGTTTCTATCAGTGATTCTTGATATGCTGCTATGATTTTGAATTGAATACTATTGAATCTAGTCTATCATATGAAAAACTTAACAAACATTCCACCGGAAAGCTCCACGGTTGATCATTCGGGCACCAAGCCGCCACTTCTTCTCTTTCTCTATTTAAATCACTTCTTTCCTTGGTTACTTTTTTTCTTATGTCTTAGATCTATGGTCTATAAGCTAACATTATTTTCAGATCTGATATATAAGAATTACATGCATAGATCTAGAGTCATTTGAAAGATTCAAGTCATTTTTAACTAGATCTAGCTTCAAGAAAGTTTTCATTTTTACAAGTTGTTTTAAAGTAGATCCAAAAGCTTGTTAAATGAATAATTTTCTTAGAGTTTAAAAGATAATATCTAGCATCAAAGTGCTTTATTGGCATCCCCTTAAAGGTTGTCCAAGATTCTAATCAATTGGCTCTCACAAGCCCAAATTTCTTTGTTCATTGTTTCCTAGATTTAGTCTCTAAGTTGGCATAATTTTCTAGTATTTTTGTAGTATGCCCGAATCACTCTTAAAGTGATTTTGGGCACTTTTTCTACTAATTATCTTTGTTGGTTTTTGTATTGTGACAGCAAAAAAAGAGGAGTTGGGCACCAATTTTGGCAAAGTTCAAGCAAACAAAGACATCCTTGAACTTTCCTTTTTTTCTTAGCTCCTTGCTAATAAATTGTAACCTCTTTCCTCCGATCTTATAAGGAGAAAGAGGGTTTCTTAAAGCATTGTAAATGTCATAATAAAAGAGATCAGGTGGGCAACCAAGTGCCCACACCCCATCCACCCTAGGGGGATTTGCACTTGTCTTTTTATGGTGTGATTTTTTCTAACATTTTGCTTTACTTTCGTAACACAATCACATACTCCACCTTTAACATGTTGTATAGTTTCTAAAGTAGTTTCAGAGTTTAATTTTATGTTTATCCCTTTTTCAAGTAAAGTAATTGGAATAAAACATCTGCCATTTCCATGTATGCTCTTACCCATCGCAAGTTCGCCATGATCTTTGGGATAACCAAAAGCGGAAGTGTACACTCATTAATTTTTCACATCTAATTAAAAACTCATTTTAATAAAATGAGTCACCCTTGAAAACATACGGATATCCGGCATACACAAAGTTTGTCATTTGTGGGCAAATTCTTCAGAGAAGGCGGGAACCACTAGAAAGTGACCATGGGGCCCTGTTAGGATACACCCTCATTTGGTGTATTGTAGGACATACCCCCATGACTCCATCTAGCGCACATCTTTTTGCGAGGAGCCACTTCAATCGAAATCCGGACACATTCCCCGTACCTCACGGTATATCAGGAATATCCTTTTCCCTTATCCATTTCATCCATAATAACTAAAACTGACCAAGATACACTTGCACAACATTTCCCTTACAGGCACTATTCGACTCCATTGGCACTAGTCTACTTGCAATGATGATACTCGTATTTAAGTGAATATTTTGTAGATGGAATATATTATTGTATGTTGTAGAGGTTATCTGAATTCTGTGCAAGTCTTGTTTCAGTAATCTTTTATTACACACTCCTAGACTAATTCCATCTTTTTGTTTCTTAGCTTAAAAACCTTAGATTGTTTTATAGGGACCACCCCCCTTGGCTTCACTAGGTGTTGGCCTAGACGGAGGAGTTGAGTGTTGAGTAACAATATCTCAAATTGAGACTAAAAGTTTTGAAAGTTGCTCCAACCCAGTTTCAATCCTTTAGGCTTCTCTGCATTGTTTAATGCCTAACCCTTTCAATGCATAATTTTTCATAAATTATCCAAACTGAAATACATGTGAAAACGTTTTCTCAACTTTAAACAAATTCAGAAATTTTATTTTCAAACTGTAATGTAAAACTCAGAAAATTCCAGACATTTACACACATGAAAATTTAGACACTTGTTTTTGTCCAATGGACCAGGATAAAACCCCCAAGGGAAAACCTGTTTTGTGAGTGGAGAGATTTTATTTTTCTTCAGGCAAAAATTACAAACAAAACACAATTGTACTTATCTCAGCATTTCATCTCGAAATGCATGCAAACTCCCTGTTGTACGGGCTGCTGAAAAACACTGAAAACAGCACCTCGAAAAATGTGTTGTACGGCCTCGCATGTGCGGGCTGTGCGGTCTGCAATTTCTCGAAACTCGTGCCAAAATTTTGTCTCAATTTTTATGCACAGTACGGTTGTCTCTCCTCATTTTCTGAACCATACGGACTATCAGTAATCAGCATTAAATGATGTACGAAATTTTCTGGAAATTCATGCCCTGAATTTTCTTGAAATTCATGCTGCTATATGGATGAACAGTACGGCTTCCTGCTGTACGGAAAATACTACGCTCACCTGTAGCCTCCAACTTTGTCCTTTTCTCAGAAGGGACATGAGAGTATGAAAGGCATCCAAAAATCTGAAAGTGACCTATCTCAGGCACTTTCCCTGTGAATGTCTCCTCAGGTGTTTTACTCCCCAATGCACGGTGCAAACTCTTATTGAGAGCATAAACAGCAATACTACAGGCCTCTGCCCATAGAAAGAAAGGAAGACTCTAATCATGCCGCATGGCTCTAGCTGCACCCACTATAGAACGGTTCTTCCTTTCAGCCACTCCATTCTGCTGTTGAGTGTAAGGAACAGTCAACTGCCTCTTTATCCCCTCCTGTCGACAATACTCATCAAATGCACGAGAAGTGTACTCACCTCCATTGTCTGACCAAAGTACCTTGATCTTCTTACCTGTTTGGTCCTCCACAAGAGCTTTGAACTCTTGGAACCGAAGCAAGACTTCCTCTGATCTCTTGCTTCTAAGGAAATAGATCCAGGTATTCCTAGAAAAGTCATCAATGAAAGTGATGTAATACTCATATCCTGTCAAAGAGGCAGAAGACATGGGACCACATAGATATGTATGTATCAACTAAAGCACTCCCTCTGATCTGGAATCACTGCTTAAAAAAGCAGTCTTGGTGTACTTTCCCAAAGCACACCCTCTACACACACCACTCGACTCTATGCTGAACTCTAGCATACCTGTAGTCATCTCTCTCAGCATCCACAAAGCTAGATGGTGAAGATGGGCCATGCTCCTGTGCCATAGCTCTAACAACTCATCACTGCTCTGAGTGTGCGGCAGTGCATGATGTGGCTAGAAAAGAAGCTTGTACAGTTTCCCACTCCTGACTCCAATCACCCATGAGTCAGATGGACTTGCTGACTTGGGAAAGATGTGAACTTTCCCATCAAGGACATATACACTGAACCCTCTGTCCTCTATCACGGAAACTGAAACAAGGTTCTTCTTCAGCCCACGGACAAACAACACATCCCTCAGAAACATAGGCTGCATGGACTCCCTCTCAAAGTGGATAGTCCCTCGCCCAACTGCTCTCACCACTGTATCATCTCCCAATAGAACCTCCATCTCCAAGTCTGACTCAGACATCTCTGTGAACATGTCTTGATCACCTGTCATATGACTGGAAGCTCCACTATCAATGTACCAAGAGGAGGAAGTAGTGGTGGCACTCAACGAATGCCCAACAATCATGGAATGCTCCATGTGATCCTCAAAATCCCTGCTGGTGATAGAAGATGCTCTCTCAACACCAACACCTGCAAAGAGATAAAAGTCTCTCTCAAATCTCACTGCAAACTCATCGATCTTCGCTATAGTTGCAGTCTGTTGCTTCTTCTTCTTCTTGTTTGGACACTTTCCGGCGTAGTGTCCCATCTTCTGACATGCAAAGCATTTCACTTTGCTCATGTCCTTCTTCTCTCCCTCATGCTGCTTGGCTCCCTCCTTGGAACCTTTCTTGAACTTCTTCTTCTTCTTTCCCTTTGCTGCTAAAGCAACATTCTCCTCATCATCTCTCTGATGTGACAAATTGCCCTGTAAGAAACCTCTCTATATCTCCTCCTATGTGAGATCATCCCATAATCGATCCCATGTGGGTATGTTCTCCCTCCCAATAATGGTCTGAACAAATACGGTCCACTACTGTGACACACCATTTAGTGTTGTACGCACCATCTCAGGAATGCCCACCACCTCTCCTCGGCTGCTAGCTCATCTCTTACCTGTGTGATTTTGGTAAGATATGATGCCATGCCTTCACCTTTTCCCATGCGAACACTCTTCAACCTTTATCTCAATACCATCTTCCTGTTTTCATTGGAACTCTGATAAAGATTTGTCAAACCTGCCCACATCTCAAAAGCATGGTCTTTGGTTGAAATGTGAGGGATCACATGATCCTTCACAGCATCAAGAATGACACTTCTAGCCTTCACATCCTTCTTCATGAAGGCTGCCTTATCGGTTGCATTAGCAGGTACTACCACAGGATTTGTCGATGTCCCATGAACTATATCCCATAGTTCATTCTCTTCAAGAATCAAGTTAATCCTAGCCTTCCAAGGGTTAAAATTTGCAGCCCCATCAAGTCTATCTTCTACTCCAAGACCGAACACCATGGCTACAACCTGTACTGACAAGCAAGTTGTTCAAGACTTCTTTCCTTCAAACCCCAATTTCTGAATGTTTAAAATTTTGAATCTTTGCAAAGCTCTGATACCATGAAAGTTTTGAAAGTTTCCCCAACCTGCTTTCAAGCCTTTAGGCTTCTCTACATTGTTTAATGCCCAACCCTTTCAATGCATAATTTTTCATAAATTATCCAAACTGAAACACGTGTGAAAAAAAATTCTCCACTTTAAACAAATTCAGAAATTTTCTTTTCACACTGTAAATGTAAAACTCAGAAAATTTCAAACATTTACACACATGAAAATTTAAACACGTGTTTTTGTCCAATGGACCAGGATAAAACCCTCAAGGGAAAACCTGTTTTCTGAGTGGAGAGATTTTATTTTTCTTCAGGAAAAAATTACAAACAAAACACAGCTGTACTTATCTCAGCATTTCATCTCGAAATGCATGCAAACTCCCTGCTATACGGACAGCTAAAATACAATGAAAAACAGTACCTCGAAAAACGTGTTGTACGGCCTCACATGTGCGGGTTGTACGGTCTGCAATTTCTCGAAACTCGTGCCAAAATTGTCTCGATTTCTGTGCACAGTATGGCTGTCTCTCTCCTCGTTTTCTGAACCGTACGGACTGTCAATAATCAACATTAAATGTTGTACGGAATTTTTGGAAATTCGTGCCCTGAATTTTCTTGAAATTCGTGTTGTACAAAAATCATTGATGCAATTAATGCCTGCTTTGGAAAACGTGCCCTGTGAAAGTTTTCTTCAATCTCTGAAGTTTCCTCTCCCCTGGTTCAAAATCTCTTCAAACCCTCATTTGTCTTTTTCTCTCTCTCTCTCTCCAAAAATCGCTTTTGGAATGATCGCAATGAATGAACTTTTGCCTTGCCCTAGCCTTTTTGTTCATGGTAACTTCCCCTGTCCATCTAAGGTTCAAGATTAGATTAGATCAAAGGTTGACATTAAATGCTCCATTAAAAAATAATTAAATGATATTTAGTGCACTCATATCATTTAATAAAGTTGAGCAACCCCTTTTTCTATTTAATCACTCACTTAACTTTTAAATGTGATCTTACGAAAATACCCACTTAACTTTTTAATAAAGTCACTTTAAAAATATAAAGTGCATCTCACTTCATTAAATGCACAAAATGACTAGGAGTCACATTTAAGTGTCCTTGTCCACCCCAAGGCAACTTTAGGTGGACAAACACTTCCTAGGTAACTTTTCAACAGAGACTTGCCCCCAAGAACACACTTAGTGGCTTGAAGATTTCTGCGACACCATTTAAACCCGAGGTGCGTGAAAGGCGGCAACATGCTCCATTTTGTGTGTTGTTTTGAATGTGACTTTTTAAAAGCCTGCAAACCTTGTACAATGGTTATTAACTTATTACTCATCATGCTAGGTATGTATAATTGAAAGTCTAGTTGAAGCCTTGATATTTGGGATCTTCTAATACCAATCGACAGAAAGAATTTGATTGTACTATAAAAATAATCTTTTCGACCAGCTCTAGGTCAAAATTAAATATCCAGTTTATGACTTTTTACAGTAAAGAATATGTCTCATAACATGACTGTATTCAAAATTAACTAACACATGAAAGCACAAGAAACTCAAGTGTCAAAAATGCTGAGATATGTGACATTTCAATATGATATAAAAATAATAACTCAATACCAATAACATTCTCATAATACACTCAAAAGAAGAGAGATAGAATGACTTTAATATAAATTGCATACCTCGGCACTCAAAAAGTTGTGGAGAACAATAATTCTTGGGTACCAGGAAATTACTTCAGGTTTGACCTGATAGAAAAGTACACAATTTTCATCCTAAATGCTTAAATATTAAAAGCATCTAGATTCAAGCTTCAAGAACAAATTATCATCTTGCATAAAACAATTCTTAACAGCTGCTCATATAAAGTAAGCAAATTTCAAGGGTATCTTGTGCTGAAGAAATTTCAAGCTTGTTACAAGTTTCCTTATTTGGTAGCCGAACAGATTTTCACAACTGTAATAAACAATGCATTCCACAGAAACAAATCCAGCCATATAACACTTTATATGAATGAACTTTTGTCAGGTTATAAGCATGAAAGCTTGGTTCCAATTATTATAAGAAATACAAAAGTGGAATAGGAGATTTTTTTTCTTTCATGACCTACAAATAAAAATAACATGCAGATATTGATCTTGATAGCCCTTCACAGGAAAGCAAAAACAGAGACAACTAAGTTACTAACAACCAAATATAGATATTCCACAAGACCATTGATACACTGTCCACTTATTTCCAGAATTCCCCACCGCTGGTGTAAGGAACCAGCTCAAAAATTTATTTATTGCAGAATGAACACGGAGCAGACCAAACAAGCAACATCACACACCCAACTTGAAAGTTCAACCAAAACAGAAACTAGTCCATTCAGAGAAATAATTTTGCAGAATGAACACGGAGCAGACCAAACAAGCAACATCACACACCCAACTTGAAAGTTCAACCAAAACAGAAACTAGTCCATTCAGAGAAGTAATTTATCTTTTTACATTAAAGACACTATACATTTCAACATCTGACACCTAATGATAGAGGCAACATAAACCTACTGGTGAATGTATGACATTAGCATTAATATTCATGTTATATACTCCCGGTTTACTTCAGGAACACTTTAGTTTAGCCTCATTTTAGATAATTTGTATATTTCTACTAGCTAATTTTTTATATATAATAAAAATATAAAGAAAGAATGATGCACAATGCAAGATAATGTTTTATTATAGAGAGGTATTTTATACACCATTTGGACATCATGGGCATAGCTCCCACAAGGAAGGTCTTCTAGCATTGCATGAAAGTGACAACAAGAAAGGTCTTCTAGCATTGCATGTGTCCTTGTATGCTAGGAAGACATTAAACAGGAAGCCAAATGTATTTAATGTGATTTTCCTAAGTCCAAACTTAGGAAAATACATTAATTATTTTAATTTGAAAAGTGAAATAATTTAAGTGATGGCTAATCTAATATTGGCCATTGATCTCACCAAAGGATCACATCCATTGATCCATAGTGAGGGTTAGGTTTTTCGCTTAGCTATTGAGTTAAAAGAAGATTTGGTCGAGAGGACACATACACATGAAAGATACAGACAGAGAGAGAAGTTAGACGGAGAATTTTACAAAGAAGACGGAGGGACACTCACCCAAAGGATTCGTCGGGTTATCAAGCTAAGGAGCAGACCATACAGATCGCCCAGAGGGAGGACCTTACACAGCAGAGAAAGGTTGTATAGCTGTCGTACGGATTCTGTACTGCTGACGTTAGCACCATACAGCTGACATAGGAGGGTCGTACTGCTGATGCAAGGGTTGTACAGCTACGCAAGGTGGTCATACCTTGTTGTGGGTTTGCTCAGTGATTTAGCAGAGGTTCCATTTCACCAGGTTGGGTGAATTTATCTGTTGGTTGCAGTGTTACAAATATCGGCGATATATCGCCGACATCGCGATATATCGCGATACGATCTCCTCGGCAATATTATCGCTAAACATCGGCGATTTTTTCCGACGATTTTTTCTTAGAAAAATCGCGATTTAACGCGATCTGTTTCGAAAATATCGTCCCACTTTTCCGACCCGGCCGATAAAAGGTTAAAAGGTGGTTTTTTTTGTTTTATTTCATTTGTTTGACCTTTGCACTTGCCGACAGGAGAGCAGCAAGGGTTTTGACCTTGCCGAAAGGAGGATTCTGCGCAAAGGTTAGTAAAAGTTAAAACCGTAAATCATTTGTTTTTAATCTTTTCTATATACGCCTGTGGGTGCAATGGAGTCTCCCTGTGCAATGAAAGTTGAATACGCTGACTCCCGACTGTGGGTAGACCGGCAGACTGTCGCAACTCCCGATTTGCATAGACTGTGGGTACCGGTAGACTGTCACCGCTCATGCACTCCCGATTTGAACAATGAATAGTATATAATATATATTATATATAATGTATTATATATTATATAATATATATTATATATTATATATAATACATAATATATTATATATAATATAATACATTATAATATATACAAATTCTTCAATTCTTCACATCAAATTACATTATAATATATACATGCAGCAATTATAATATAATACAGTCTTCAATTCTTCACATTATAATATATACATTATAGAATGACCTTCAATTCTTCACATCAAATTACAAATTTAATAAATTAATATACATGCAGCAGAGTAAGTGAGAGTCTAACTATATCACTTGTTGGCTGGAATAATATATGGCGAGGTACAGATCTGTAGGTCCCGGTAAATATTAAAGTTCCTGTTGTTGAGCATGTGAAATAACTTAATAAGAAGTTTTTCAAGAACAAAATGTGATATGAGAAGTGTGATTTTAATAAAGATGGCTTTGAGCTGGATTGTTTGAATATTGATTTACTGAACTTGACTTCCTTTAGCCATTAAGCACATTCTATAATACATAGTGCATGCATGGATAATTGAATTGCTATGTAAGACAACAGTTATTCAACACGACAAACCCCTTGTAAATTCTTATATATCGGTTTTATTTCCATATTCATGTAGCAATGTGTTTATTTGATGTTCTTGTTGCTTTAGATGTTTAGAAAATTGAAAAAAAATGAATATTTTTGTATTTTTTTACATTGTCGATATATTGCCGATGTTTGCCGACATTTTCGCCGATAAATCCGATAATATGTTTTTGGACCCTCGGCGATATATTCGCCGACACGATATTTGTAACATTGGTTGGTTGTAATTGGTCCATATCTTCTTAATATAAATTTCATATCTGACTCCTACATCAGTTTTTCCATCTTGGGTTTTATCCAAGGGTTTCCATACCAAAAACATTGTGTCTATATTTATGTGATGTTGTGGGTGTTTCTCAGTATTTACTTTCTGCTGCAATACTAGTAAAAGAAGTTCATGTGTGGTTTTCAGTGACAATTAAATATACTGTTTAGCCCTAGTTCGAATTTTAAAAGAAACTTTACATGGTATTAGAACTCAGTTGAACTAAATCTGAGAAACTGCAGCAGTATTGAAAGATCAGGGGCAAATCTATTGAAGACACAAACCTAGAATTCAGATCTAGGGTTTGACAGGTACACTTCAATATGGCTGTGCAATTGAGAGTTGAGGACAGACTCCAAGGGGCTCAGAGCTTTCCTACTTCGAAAGAAAGGAACACAAGGATCCTGGATGTCAATGATACAAAGGAGCACATTGACTCCACGAAGGTTGCGTCCATAGATCCGGCAAAGTTGGTAACTTGGAAGAAGTTAAACTCCATAGCTATGTTCATCATCTTGGATAGGGTGAAGGACCACATAGTCCCTCACCTTTCCGGAAAGAAGGCTGCATTGGAAATGTGGAAGACTTTGTAAGGACTTTACTAGAGCAAGAACGAAAAACCGAAAGATGGTGGTGCAAAAGACGATGTGCAGCACCAGGATGGGTAAGGGTTAAAGATGGTGCCTTATCTCACAAGGATCACACAGATCAGAGACGAGCTTGGAGTTGTTAGCTCTAAGACTTTGGATGAAGAGCTAGTTTGAATAGCCCTCAATGGCTTTTCTAAGCCATGGGACACTTTTGTCAAAGGTGTTGTGGCTAGGGAGAAGCTCCCTGATTGGAAGAGGTTGTGGGATGATTTTGTGCAGGAGGAGACCCGCATGGGTCAAGGTTCAGGTTCATCCAGCAATGCCCCGCGGATTGTGGATGAAGAGGCTCTAGCCCTATCAGGGAAGAGCAAAGGTAAGACAAAGAAAACGAAGAGTGGTAAGAAGAACCTTGACATGTCCAAGGTCAATTGTTTCATCTGCCACAAGCCAGGACACTTTGCCTCCCAGTGCCCAAACAGAAAGAAGAAGAAGAAGAACACCTGGATGGCACGATCTGCAGAGGTGGAGGAGTTCAGCAAAAACTTCGATGAGGATTTTTGCTTGATAGCTTACTGGGAAAGCACCACATACAGCAGCATCTGCTACGTAGACAGTGGTGCATCTTGTCATACGACAAGACATAAGAGGTTCTTCAATAGCTTGCAGGAGGGTGGATTAAATCTCCACATTAAGCTAAGTGATGATGCACAGTATCGGGCGCAGGGAGTTGGCACTGTTTCATTTCAGAGGGAGTCTGGAAAACCCCTCAGTTTTGGTGACCTATTGTATGTTCCGAGGTTGACCAAGAACCTCATATTCGTTTCCACCTTGGAGGACAAGGGATTCCAGGTGAAGTTTCAAGACCATAGGGTGTATATATCAGGACCAAGGGGTCAGATATGAGTTTGGATCGGGTGATTGGGATCCGAAGCGGGAAGCTGTATAGGCTACAGTTTGAGCCTACAAAGGCTTTACTCCGCAACAGGTAGACACTAGGCCAAGGCCTAAGTGGTTTAGGTCCACAGTTCAGGATTCCAGGCAAGCAAATCCTCCACAGAGCTCCATGAGGCAGAGCAAACCACCAGAGAGACTTAGCTATATGGCATTGATGACAGAGTTGATTAACTCCGAACCTTCCAATTTCGAGGAGGTTACACAACATGATGTGTGGCAGGAAGACATGTTTGTGGAGTATAACTCAATCATGAATGAACAGGTATGGGAGGTTGTGTTGTGGCCAAAAGGTAAAAAGGTGGTGGGGTCCATATGGACCTACAAGGTGAAGCATGCAGCAGGCGAAAGCATGGAGAAGTACAAGGCGCGCTTCGTGGCAAAGGGGTTTTCACATGAGGAGGCTATTGACTGTGAGGAGACCTTCGCCCCTGTTTCTAGGTATTCTTCTATTCAGACCATTATCTCATTAGCAGCAAAGATGGGTTGGCATGTCCATTAGATGGACGTCAAGACTGTCTTTCTCAAGGGAGTTATAGAGAAGGTATTCATTGAGCAGCGAGAGGGATTTGATGTGGAGAACAGGGAGACGCATGTATGCAGGTTGCAGAGAGCTCTTTATTGGCTCAAGCAAGCACCTCGGGCATGGTACTCGAGGATAGACAGCTATCTACAAGAGATGGGATTCCAGCAGAGTCAGACAGACCACAACATGTACTTCTTGACAGGTGAGGTGCCTCTCATACTGGTCTTATATGTAGATGATCTCTTTCTTTCAGGAGATGAGGGGCTAATTGGCGACTGCAAATCCAACCTTGCAATTGAGTTTGATATGAAAGACCTTGGGTTGATGCATTACTTGTTAGGCTTGGAGGTTTGGCAAAGAGACGGGTGCTTCTTCATTGGACAGGGGAAGTATGCAGTAAAGATCTTGAAGAGGTTCAGGATGATGGATTGCAAGTCGTTGTCAATACCTCTAGTTTCCAACTGGAGGAAGATTGATCAATCAGGGTCAGATGGATTTCATCCTACATTGTATCGCCAGCTTATCGAATCGCTCATGTATCTAGTCAACACACAGCAAGACATTAGCTTTGCAGTCAACTCTTTGAGACAGTTCATGGTGGGCCCTCGGAGAGTGCATTGGACGGCTTCAAAGCACATGCTTCGCTACATCAGAGGTACAGTGGAGTATGGGTTGGTTTATGAGCGCAGGGGGAGTGTACAGTTAACAAGCTTCACAGATGCTAACTTGGCAAGATGTGTAGAAGACCGGAAGTGCACTTCAGGTTGTTGCTTCAGCATTGGATCAGGGGTTGTCTCTTGGTTCAGCAAGAAGTAGAAGTCAGTTGCATTGAGCTCGGCAGAGGCTCAGTACATGGCAACCAGCATGACTGCTTGTGAGGGAATCTGGCTGAAGAAGTTGTTTCAGGATTGTTCGAGTGTGAGCTAGAGGCTACAGTAGTTCACTGTGACAATCAGAGTGGCATCAAGCTATCTTAAAATCCAGTGTTCCATGACCAGAGAAAACACATAGACATTCGATACCACTTCTTGAGAGATTGTGTACAGAGAGGAACCATTCGGTTGGAGTACATATAGACAAATGAGCAGGTGGTAGACATTTTCACCAAGTCACTTTGCAGATACAGTTTTGTGAAGTTCGGAGACAAATTTGGGTTGCTACCAAATCCCTTCCTCGTTGAGAGGGAGTGTTAGAAAATGACAACAAGGAAGGTCTTCTAGCATTGCATGTGTCCTTGCATGCTAGAAAGACATTAAACAAGAAGCCAAATGTATTTAAGGTGATTTTCCTAAGTTTGGACTTAGGAAAATACATTGATTATTCTAATTTGATTTTGACTTGATGGAATCACTTTTATAAAGTTAAAATTGAAATAATTTAAGTGATTGCTAATTTAATCTTGGCCATTGCTAATCACCGGAGGATCAGATCCATTGATCCATAGTGAAGGTTAGGTTTTTTGCTTAGCCATTGAAATAAAAGGAGATTTGGTGGAGAGGATGTTGATTTTTCTGAGCAGCATTGAGAGCCATTCTCTTAGGAGAATGGAAACACCTGGTCCAGGACTAGGGTGTGGACTCAACCTAGAGTTGAGTGATCATTCTGTTGAATGATGATATCTAGTCCGGGACCACGATATGGACTCATTCCAGCACTAGGGGGACTCAACCTAGAGTTGAGTGATCATTCTGTTGAATGATGATATCTGGTCTGAGACCACGATATGGACCCAATCGAACACTAGAGGAACTCAACCTTGAGTTGAGTGATCATTCTGTTGAATGATGATATTTGGTTCGAGATCACGATATGGACACAGTCCAACACTAGGGGGACTCAACCTTGAGTTGAGTGACCATTCTACTGAATGGTGACATCTGGTTCGGGACCAAGATGTGGAACCAATCTAGCACTGGCAGACTCAGCCTAGATCTGAGTAGCCATTCTTTTGAATGGAGGCACCTAGTCAATTACCAGGAATTCACCTAGTTCGGGACTAGGGACTAAGCCCAGGGCTGAGGAACATTCTCCGGGAGAATGGAGGCGGTTGGTCCGTTACCAAGTATTTGACCTAGTGTCAAATTATGTAGCCTATGGTTGAGGCACTTAGTCTGTTACCAGGAAGAAACTATAAGCCATATACCGGGTTTAGGCATGTGTGACACTCTGACCCTTGATCAATGGGCTTTGCGATCTTCTCCAAGGCTCAGCTACCCCTTTTGTACACGAAATGCCCGCTCCCCTGCGTGGGATAATTAATGTAACTTTATATGCCAGCATGGGTCATTCCTCTAAGGATGTCACCATGGACTTTATTATCAGGGAAGTCCTCTTCACCAAGTGTTTTTTTCCCCTTCCAGTTAATCTTGTTATCTAACAATTTTAATTGGTTGGGTTTTTCACTCACTAATCCTCCAAAGTGGTGAATTGGGTTTCTGATAATCAAGCCCATGAGGGGGTTAAGGTTTCAAGTTGTTGTCCATGACCATGCTAGCCATATCTTGTAGTCTTGCGGAATTTCGTTAGGATTTTAATTTTATTTTGATTTTTTCCTAATTAATTAACTTTACCATTTGGTGGTTAATTAATTAAGTTTTGATGTAATAATGTAATCTCTTGAACCTTGGCATTTTGTAATAGGGGCTATGAATGCAAATGAAAATGCTATGACACCCCCTAAGCCATTGGTTCAAGTCTCATGTCATTCTAACAAAGGGTTAGAAAGTTAGAGCAATTTTAGTTAAGACGAGGTTTTCTTTTCCAGAAAATTAATTTAATTTCCTAGGGTGAAAAATTAAATTATTTGATTTTGAAGGAAAAAATCAAATAAGGCCATGGTAATTAAGTTTGGGAGGTGGCTAAGCATAACCAAAATTTCATTTAAATAAACCCCCCATGGTCAAAATAAATGTCTGAAGATCTCCTAAGTGGGGCGTCCCTCTTGTCTTAATAAAAGATAAAAAATAAAAATTAAAGATAAAATTAAAAAATTAAAAAATTAAAAAATAAAATATTAAATAGAAAATAAAAAATAAAAAATAAAAATATAAGATTAAAACTTGAAAATAAAATTAAAAGATTAAAAAATAAAAAAGATAAAAATAAAAAATAAAAGATTAGAAGATTAAAAAATAAAAAAATTAAAGAAAAAAAAAATTTAAAATAAAAGAATAAAAAGATAGAAATTTTAAAAATAAAAGATAAAAAATAAAAGATTAAATAAAATATAAAAAAAAAGATAAAAAATAAAAACAATAAAAAATTAAAATTTGAGTCAAAAGGGGGCCCCACTTGAGTCATGGAAACCCTAGATCTAAGGGTTAAGCTTTATTGTGACATGGATCTATCTTTTTGACCATTGATTTGAAAAGGCACCCTTGCTTATGATTGGTGGATGGCTTGCAAAGTCAACAAACTTAGATCTAGTGGTGGAGATCTAATCTAGATCTAGATATAATCTTGACCATTGATTTTCAAGGGGTTGGGGTTGCTCCTCAACTATATAATGAGGGTCTCACTCCCTCATTTCTCAGAATCTCTCATGCTATTGTTATGCTGCAAAAATATTGCCTCTCCTCTCTTCTCTTCTTCAATATTTTGTCCTAGCTATTTTGCTCTAGCCCTAGAGGCTTTTTGTACTCGAATCTTGCCCTAGTTGGGCCATAATCAAGGAAATTCTTTGGAGGAACATTGTGCTATTGTTCTACATTCTTCATGGTCCATTGTTGAGGTAACTTGTATTTTGTATTTGGTTTTTGCATATTTGTATTAGTCTAGTTAGCTCTCCACAAAGTATTTTGTGAAGAGATTAGAGAGTAGAAGTATTTTTACCCTCTTTTGTGAATTGTTTAGCAAATTTCTTCAAAGTATTTTGTAGAGATTGTTAGATATTCATCACTAGGCTTACATTTTCTTGCAGATCTAATATTTGTTTACAGGTTTTCTAAGCCAAGGACATCTCTCCAAGGGTTTCATCTTCAAATCTGCATTTTCGTCCATCTCTCTTTCTCTCTCCTAAAACTAGGTTTTATTCATTGTATAGTGAATAAAACCCTTGTTTTAGGGCTTTCTTTCATTATAGATTAGTATAAAATTATAAATCTGCTATTCATATATTGTTTAGAGGCCAAAAATTTTATTTTTTGGCCACTAAAACTTCATTTTTTCCAAAATTTCAAGTTCAGATTTTTCAATAATTTTTATGGGTTTTATACTAATCTGTGCTAACTTTCTGTTTTAGTGTTTCTGCAGTAAATTCCAGCAAGTAAAGTTGCTGGTTTGTTGCAGGTTTATGCACAGAAGATGGGGTTATGCTGCCCAAAATTGCCTAGAAAAGCCCTAGAAAAGTTATGGTCCAAAAGAGGCCAAAAAACCTCAATTTTTCCTCTCTTTTCTACAAGATTGTAAACCCCAAAAGAGAAGTTCTCTTTGGGGTATTCTCTAAAGCTTTGAAAGTTGTTGTAAATCTGTATATGAGTAGTGTAGAGATAGCCTAAAACACTAGTTGCTTAGATTTATTTTTTATGCAAGTTTTATTTCTGTTTACCCACCTTCCCTTAAGGGATTGAAGTGAGGTTAGGTTAATCATTTTTATTTCTGTTTACCCACCATCTCTGTTACAGAGATTGTTGTGTGGTTAGTATATTGTTTTAGCTAATTGCATTCTCCTTTCAAGTTTCTGTTCAAAGTAATTAAATCTAATTTTTATTTCTGTCAAAGGAGTAACCATACAACCCACTGATCCGGTGTATCCTCTGTCCCAACTTGTCATCTCCCTTTAGGGACTTCAAGTTGGGTATGAAAAGCAGGAGAGGTGGGGGCTTAGCTTAATTAGAACAACTTCTTTTTTGCTACAAACCTTCACACTTTGCTTTTTCAGTCCAAGATCAAGTACCAGCATCTCCCACAAGGGATACCGCTTGGTTGATCTTATTGATAGTATAAAATTAACCTTGCATGCTAATCACCAAGATTAAAATTTACCCCTAAAATAAACCAACAACTTCACTAGCCTCTGTTCCTCTACTTGGTCATCACCCTTCGGGGTCTTCCGAGATACGACAGAGAGTAGTGAGGTTCTAGTAATAGGCATCCACTACATATTGCTTTTCGCCAACTAAAAACGGTGACCTTGGAAGCCATGGGGGGTGAGAGGCCGTAGGGGGTCTCACGGCGAGTACGTCCTCCCTTGTTGGGCGCCAGGGCATTTGGGAGGTGACCTGCGAGCTACGGGTGGGCTTTGTTCCCACTATGTTGAGCACAGCAGCACTTCTTCTTTGGCTTAAGGGGATATGTGGTAGGGGAAGTTACACCACTGGTTCGAAAACTAAAACTACAAGAGGAAAAACCTTAATCAAATCTACCTAAAATAAACCAGATACATTGCAAAACCGGTTCTATAACATTTTCACTCCAGCAGCATTTCACTCCAATATTGCACTTGTTTCCTTTCAGTTGTTGCTTCACCTGCAAAGCAAACCTAATAATTTCTAACTTGTGGATATTAATCAACTGGTTTACATTTTTCTGCTATTTATATCAGCATTGTCATCATCAAGTTTATTCATAATATTACTGCTCAACTGTTTAATACTGTTCATATTACTCAACTGTGATTATATTATTTTTCATTTATCTTGATAATATTGTTCATAAATCTTTCATAACTGTGTATATTGTTCATAGTTTGTTCTCATCTCATTGTTAGATAACTTAACCTGTGGGATAATTAACCTAGACTGCATCCATTGAAAGTTGCATTCTCTGACTCCATTACTTAGGCACTGGTTATATTAAAAGGATTGACTGTCATTGAAATATTGCATCTTGCATTGGTTTGACTGTCATCTCTCAAAACCTTAACCTCACACCTTAATAAGATCCCTTTAATTTGTAATTAATTAATAAATCAGGAACTTAGTCTTCCGTAGGGACTTCCTCCCTTGGCTCTATTGGGATCTTGCCTAAACGGAGGAGTTGTGGACTGTGGTGACAGTGATCCCCAGCTCTCGCTTGCCCCCAAGGACACACATAGCAGGTTGTGATTTTCCTGTTCCTTAAAGTGTGAATTAGGCGGCAACAGGTGTCACACAGAGTGTGAGATAAAAGCATTAGTAATTCTCTTTGTTTATGATGATGTACTTTGAGTGGTGATGAAAGACCACCTTGACCGCATGTGTTGACCACAGGGGCACTTGAAGAAGGCTAAAGCAGAAGTCAAAAATACAGAAAGACCCTTAGTACCACTAGGGTGTAAAAGTGAAAGTGCAAAAAGACCTTTAGTACCACTAAAGGCAAAAGTCAAAATTAGAAAAGAATAAAATATTAATATTTTGATCTTTCTAATTTTGGTCCACTTACAGGTGACTCAAAGGATATAAAAGAAGATCAAGTCATTTCATTATTGCAGACTTTTGCTCTCACAGGAACAGTTGCTCCATAGAAGAAGATTTCATTGGGTCAGGAAGAGAAGGAAGTTTTGTGTATGTCCTAGCATGGATGAGTCTAGCTAGGGCATCCACATTTGTCCTTAGAACAAAACCATAAGGTAGGGTTTCATCTACAAAAGAGCAACAGCAGTTTTACCTACTTGATGAGCTAGGGTTCTTGCTTTTTTCATCTCACGGCCAGCCAAAGTAGGGTTAGGGCTTTACACTAACAGCACCCTCCTTCACGAGCAGCAGCAAGCCATTCACTGGCAGCAAGTATCTATCTCCGGACAGCCCTCTTTTCTCTCCTCAGGCTCTCCAGCATTCATGGGCACCTCCGGGCAGCTCTCATCCTCCACGGGCAGCCCCCTCCACTCCACCAGCAACCCTACCATCCATCCAGGCATCTACAGCAAAGCTCGGAGCGATCACCAAGCACCTACAAGCTTGCTCGTAAGGGCTGCCAAGTATACACCCTACCATTGGGTAGTCTGCAGACAAGCCCGGAAGGTCTGTTGGGTCTGCATAGACATCGAGCAGCAAACAGACAAGCCTAAAAGGGCCTCGGGTAGCAGCATTCAGGCCCAGCAGTCTGCCACGCAGACTTGACTTACAGCAGATAGCCTAGAAAGGCCCTTCGGGCAGGTCAGGCACACATCAGGGCAGCTGCCTGTGTACTCGGGTCATGGGCAAGCATTGGCAGACACAAGCAGGACAGAAACAAGTTCGGGCAGGTCAAAGAGAATCCAAGCAGGCCTAATTCAGTTCAGACATGTCAAAGAAAATCTGGGTAGACTATCCGGTCAGATCTAGATTTTTGGGCAGTCTAGTCTCTCTGAGCAGGAGAGAAAATTAGGGCAGAATGCCCTAGTTTGACAGAAACCCTAATTGGGTGGTTCTAGTGTAAATTTATCTTCTGTGAGTTTAGCCCATTAGGGTTTGTGGATTATTGAAGAACTCAGTCATCTTATTTACGAAATGAATTACTAATGCTTTTGGGGTTTTTGTCCTTTAAAGGTTTCCCTAGTGAAAGATATTGTGTTCAATGTGTTGATGTGATTGATGTTGTTTACTGCACTTGTCATTTGTTAATGTTAGTCTACAAATTTTAAAACTATTCATGCTAATGCTAAAAATTCAACAGAGGACACATACATGGGAGAGATACAGACAGAGAGAGAAGTCAGAAGGAGAAGTTTGCTGAGAAGACGGAGGGACACTCACCCAAAGGATTCGTCGGGTTAGCTAAGCAGCGGACCTTACAGATCGCGCAGAGTGAAGACCGTACACAACAGAGGAGGGTTGTACAGCTGTCGTACAGATTCTGTACTGTTGACGTCAACATTGTATAGATTCTGTACAGCTGACGCAGAAGGGTCGTATTGCTGACGCAGGGGTCGTACAACTGCGCGGGGTCGTTGTACCTTTTGCTAGGTTTGCTCAGTGATTTAGCAGAGGTTCCATTTCGCCAAGTTGGGTGAATTTATCTGCTGGTTGTAATTGTTCCATATCTTCTTAATATAAATTTCATATCTGACTGCTGCACCGGTCTTCCCATCTTGGGTTTTATCTGGGGTTTCCATACCCAAAACACTATGTCTATATTGATGTGATGTTGTGGATGTTTCTCAGTATTTACTTTATGTTGAAATACTAGTAAAAGAAGTTCATGTGTGGTGTTCAGTAACAATTAAATATATTTTTAAACATAGTTTGAATTTAAAAGGAAACTTTACAAATTTTAGCTGTCAGGGTTGCTTTGAAAGTGTTTACACCATGATTGGGGGTGCTTTACATAATATGCGGTGCTTGATGTATGAAAGACCCTTGGTTGTTCCATGATGGATACACACATGTGAGGTGATTTGCTCATTGATTGTTCTAGACCTTGTGTGTTTGGTTGCTTATGTTACTTTCTTCTTTGGAGCATTGTTGACCTAGACAGCGTGATGACATTATTCATGATGTGCACATGGAGAGAAGTTGGATTGCTCGGAGAACAACTTGCCTTTGAAGATAGTTTTTGGGTATCCTGGAGGAGGGTGTTGAGAGATAGATGGCATGGGCACACTTGGTTGCTTGCACGGTGGCTTGTTCTTGACTTGAGGATGGTTGGGTTGAGGGAATGATCATCAAGGTGTGTTGTACCCAAAGGAGCACATGGCTTAGGAGCATTGGATTCTTTGGGTGCTTGTGGAGGTGGAGCATTTTACCTTCTTGAGGAGCATTCATCCCTTGGAGCCTTTCTTGTTGGACATCTTTACCTTGGAGGTTGGCATGACTCACTTGTAGAGGGAGTGCTGCACATGTTGGCCTAACATCTTGTGGATAGGTTGCTTGTAGTGGATTGGGACCACTATTCTGATGTTGACCTCAATTACCTCTCATATCATTAGAGGAAAGAGAATCATTTCATATCATCATCAATGTACTCTATTCTTCATATTGACTTGGAGAAGTCTTGTAGGAAGCAAGATGCAAGGGTTTATGAGGAAACCCCAGGAGCTAGACACTAGTCTTCATGAGGAAACCTAAGGAGAAGACAAGAAGAAAGAGAGACATTAGATTATCATATTTGATATTGTGGATTCGTTCATCGCACACTTGTATTAGAGATGTGAAGAGTGGAGTGCACTACTTCCTCTCTCTTGTGTACTCCTCTTCATATTATCTCTCTGTCTTGGTGGACTAGGGTTCTTGGAGAAGTTGGACAGATATTCTAGGGTTAAGCTTTCACCCTAAGGAGGCAAAGAAGCTATTATTTGGATTTGTCTTAAATGCTAGAGGGATAAATAGAGCATTGTACCTTGTAGCTATTGTCAAAGAAGAATACTATGTTTTTGGAGACCCTACTGCTATTGGTTTAGCTAGTCAAAGTGGAGAAGAGAAAGTGGTGTAGGTGCTAGCTTGTTGAAGATTCATGGTGGAGTGACCAGCTTTGGGTAGGAGTGATTTCTACCTAGGAGTTGGTAGCTAGGTTTTTCTTGGTTTCCCTATCTAGGGTTTTGGAGAGCTTGAGATTGTTCTAGCTTGTGACAAATTGTAAGTGTTTCAGCTGTTCAATTATTATGTACTTGCAGATTCAATTTTCAGTTTGTATTATCTTCTTGATTGGGAAATTTCCAGCACTTGTTCTGCTGATTTGGCATAATATAGCACGAAATTGATAAGTGATTTAACATATATCTAGAAGATAAAGGGGACAAATTTACTACTGTAAATTCTGCTGTAATGTAGTTATTTCAGGTCTGTTGTATGTATGGAAAAGTGTGCCCTAAGGGCTGCAACTTGTTGCAATTGAAATACACTTGTTTGCCATTGTTTCTCTTGAGCTACCTGGTGACTTGGACTGAAGTTATGTGAAATATATACTGCTGTTTGCTGCTGTAATTATATAATTCAGATTTACTACTGCAAGTTCTGTTGTAATATAGTTATTTCAGATTTGTTATATGCATAGAAAAGTGTGCCCTAGGGATGTACCTTGTTGCAATTAAGGTACAATTGATTGGTATCTTTTCAGTTGAGCTTCCTGGTGATTGGGACTGAATTGAAGTGAAATATATACCTTTGTTCACTGCTGTAATTATCTATCTCAGATCAGCCCTCAGCCTGAACCCACTCAGGATTGAATCCAGGAAACCTCGATTGAGAGGTGAAATTTATGAATTTGCAAGTGAAGTCATATAGGGAAATTTCTACATGGTTTTGGAGCATTTTAGAAATTTATACATGGTAACAGAACTATTTTGACTGAGATTGTTCTCTTGGTGAAGCAGGAGTTGGATATTTCGGCCTTGTTGTACCTGTGAGTGGTACTTGACCTAGAACAAGTTAATTGGTTGTGAAACGCTAGAACATTTGGGAGAAGCATTGGAACCCTGGAAGAGTTAATCTACTTAATCTACTTCATTTATTGTTGATTTCTTGCTTTGAGGTGTGCTCAATATTTGCAAGAGGATGATTCAATCTGAAAGAGTGTGTTAGGTTGGATGGCTACAGATGATTATGTCAGAAGCTGAGCTTTTTGTGTGTTGAGAAAGAGATAGTTGCACATACCAATCCAACAAAGTTGGCTGCCAACAACAAGCAGGAGGCTATATGGGATGTGTTAGCTTTTGAGGTTACACTTTCCTCATAGAGTTTTAGCTTTTGAGGTTGCTTCAAAAGTATTTACACCATGCTTGGGGGTGCTTCATGTGATATGGGGTGCATGGTGTATGGATGACCCTTGGTTGTTTCGTGATGGACAAACACATGAAGTGGCTTGCTCATTGATTGTTAGACCTTGTGTGGGTGCTTATGTGGTTTTTTTCCTTCGAGCATCAAAGAACTAGACAACATGAATACTCATGATGTGCACATAGAGAGAGAGTGGCTTGCTTGAAGGACAACTTTCCTAGGAGGAGGAGCATTGGGAAATCATAGAGGTGGGTGTGGAGCCATGGCATAGATGGCATCGAAACATGTGTTGTTTGCATGGAGGCTTGTGCTTGAGTTGAGGATGCTTGGATTGAGGTAGTAATCATCTAAGTGTGGTGGACTTGGAGTAACACATGTCTTAGGAGGAGCATTGGATCCTTTGGAGGTTTATTGAGCTGGAGCATTGTACCTTCTTGAAAAGCATTCATGCCTTGGAACCATGCTTGTTGGACATTTTCAACTTGGAGTTTAGCTTGTGTCACTTGTAGAGAGAGTACTTCACATGTGGGCCTATCATTGTGTGGATAGGTTTTTGTAGTGGATTAGGGCCACGATTATATTGTTGACCTCCCTACCTCTTGTTGATGATTATAGCTTGTACAGGTGTTTCTTCAATAGGCTAGGTGTCAACCATGCAGAAGTTGTTCATAACCTCTTTAGGTACTTACTCAATTTATTGAGTAAGTGACTTTTATGTTTATACCAATCCAACAAAGTTGGCTGCCAACAAAAAGCAGGAGGCTATATGGGATGTGTTAGCTTTTGAGGTTACACTTTCCTCATAGAGTTTTAGCTTTTGAGGTTGCTTCAAAAGTATTTACACCATGCTTGGGGGTGCTTCATGTGATATGGGGTGCATGGTGTATGGATGACCCTTGGTTGTTTCATGATGGACAAACACATGAAGTGGCTTGTTCATTGATTGTTAGACCTTGTGTGGGTGCTTATGTGGTTCTTTTCCTTCGAGCATCAAAGAACTAGACAACATGAATACTCATGATGTGCACATAGAGAGAGGGTGGCTTGCTTGGAGGACAACTTTCCTAGGAGGAGGAGCATTAGGCAATCATAGAGGTGGGCGTGTAGCCATAGATGGCATGGAAACATTTGTTGTTTGCATGGAGGCTTGTGCTTGAGTTGAGGATGCTTGGATTGAGGTAGTAATCATCTAAGTGTGGTGGACTTGGAGTAACACTTGTGTTAGGAGGAGCATTGGATCCTTTGGAGGTTTATTGAGCTGGAGCATTGTACCTTCTTGACAAGCATTCATGCCTTGGAGCCATGCTTGTTGGACATTTTCAACTTGGAGTTTAGCTTGTGTCACTTGTAGAGAGTGTACTTCACATGTGGGCCTATCATTGTGTGGATAGGTTTTTGTAGTGGATTAGGACCACTATTATATTGTTGACCTCCCTACCTCTTGTTGATGATTATAGCTTGTACAGGTGTTTCTACAATAGACTAGGTGTCAACCATGCAGAAGTTGTTCATAACCTCTTTAGGTACGTACTCAATTTATTGAGTAAGTGACTTTTATGTTTCTTTCCTAAGTCTAACTTAGGAAAAGCACATTAATTAATTTAATGTTGGCTACTGACTAAGGCCTACTAAAATGAAAAGTTAAATGAACTTTAGATTAAGACATGATCAATGATCTTGAGTGAGGCTCAAGATCTAATCTTAGCGATCCATCAATTTGGAGATTGAGGATTAGGCTTTGGGTTATCGAAATGCTATAAAAGAAAGCCTAAGGAGAGGAGAAAGATACACAACGACACAAGATCATTTTGAGAGGGAGATTTTCTCAAGAGAAGAGTGAGAGACTCAGTAGCTAAAGAGAAAGAGAGAGAAGTGATATTGATTTTTGTAGCATCAGAGAGGTACTTCTACATAGGCCAAGTGTCTAGGATGCAGGAGTCGTCTAAGAGACCTCTCAGACATAGGAGATTCACTTTAATTAAGTGAACTATTAAAGTGAATGTACTTTTCTTTTTGATTTATGTAAAGTGAACTAGAGGTCCCATGATATTGGCCCAAGGTATTTGCATATTGTAATGTTATAAAAGTCATCCTAAGAGAAAAAAAACAACCACCAGATAAAAAGGACCATCGAGAAAAAACTTCAACAGACTACCCCGAGCAAGGGTAGGAAACCATCGGGCAGCCTAGGAAAATCTAGGCAACGCCTAAATAGTTCAAGCAACTGTGGGAAGCTTGTAGGAAGACCTAATAGGGTCAGGGCAACATCAGGTAGCCCAGAAAAGACCTCGAGCAACGTCCAAAAGGACTTGAGCAAGACCACATACAGTCAAAAAGCGCCCAAGAAGGCTTGGGCAACGAGCAGAAGGGTTTGGACAGCACCTAAAAGGGCTTGGGCAACCCAAAAAACGTCCGAGCAGCAGTAAGCTATAGATCCGAGCAATGGGCAGCGAGTCCAAGAAGCTACAATAGTAGCTGAAAGCTATAGGAAGCCTTGGGAAACAGTAAGGCTACGAATCTGGGCAGCAAGCAACAGGGTCCGAGAAACCAGCATGGAGATCTCGAATAGATGAAGAAGAGCTTTCATGTAGAGAACTAGGCCACTTGAGACATCCACTCAGGAACAAATAAGGACATTTTCTCAAGTGCTTAAGCCATGAAGGACTGTGACTCAAGGATCTCAGATGGGTGAAGAAGGGCTTTCATTCAAAGATCAGGAAATGAGAAGATGGAGCAAAGAATGACACTTTGCATGAGATCTGTTCAGTCCAAAGGAAAAAAAAAAGTCAGCAAGGCAGCATCCAGATATGGTTAGATCTGAGCAGTAGATCTTAGCCGCAGAAGCTACAGGATTTGGCAGTATTTATTTTCTCGGTGGACAAAGGTGTATCTAGCCATATGACAAGGATGAGGGATTGTTCCTTAGTATTTCAGAGACAAACTCAAACTGCCATGTGACATGTGGGGTCGACTCCATACATGCAGTAAAGGGGGTTGGAACAATGATATTCCATCCAAAGTCAGGAGGATCTCAAGAGGTGGTAGGAGTGATGCATGTTCTAGAGATGAAGATGACTTTCTCTCAGTCTCAGCTCTGAAGGACCAAGAGTATAGGGTTGTGATCCAGGATGGACAGGTACTCATACAATCACAGGGAGATACCTAGGATGCAGCAGTGAGGCTTGGTGTCAGACAGGGTAAGTTGTACAAGTTGTTGAGTCAGCCTGTACGTGGGTCCAAGGGGATCTTGGATCATGGATTGATGTCAGTGACATAGGTCATGGAACATAAGACTACAAAGAGTGAGCAAAGTTGACAGACTTCCAATATGGGGAGTAGACCTTCAGAAGGGAAGACGAAGTTAGCCCTTCTAGTTCTGCCATGAGACCTAGTTGGTACAAGATGACATTGATGGATGCTCAGGAGCAACAAGCTTCTAGGAGCACATTGAGGAAGAGCAAGCCTTTGACGAAGTTTTCAAACTTCATGGCATTGATGTGTAGCATCATCAATTCCGTGACTTCCAATGATCAAGGAGCAGCAGACCGACAAGGGTGGATGGATGCCAGTGTGCAGGATGATGTGTGTGCCAGCATGTCAGGGTCAGAGGGAGAACCAATTACATCTAGCTCTCGGAGAAGTACCTTCCTCGCTAAGAGGGAGTGTTTATTTTTGTAGCATCAAACAAGTACTTCTGCATAGGCCAAGTGTTTGGCATGCAGGAGTCCTCCAGGAGACCTCTCAAACTTAGGAGATTCATTTTAATTAAGTGAACTATCAAAGTTAATGTACTTGTGCTATTATTTGATGTAAAGTGAATTAGAGGGCCATGTTATTGTCCCAAGGTATCTGCATATTGTAATGTTATAAAAGTCAGCTTAGGTGAGAGGAGGTGACACAATAGTCACACAAAGTGCATGAGATCTCATTGAGTTGGTGGAGAGGGAATTTTATCCAAGTGTGAGGCGAGAGGCTGAGGAACAGAGCAAAGAGGCAGCAAATTAAGTAGCATCCAAGTGTGGTAGGGTGGGCTACTTGTTTTTTTGTATATTCCTCAAGAGGGCCATTATCTCAGGACGTGAGCTCATGATTTTTATAGTTAATAAAAATCATATATTGCTGATTTTTCCCCAAGTTGGGGTCTTCGAAGGTAAATTTGTGTCAAATGTGTAAATGATTTCTTAGTATTTCTACTACATGATTTGTTGAGAACGCGGTGTATTTTCTATTCATAATTGCACGTAAATTATTAGTGACATTAAATCAGATCTGGGCTCTAGAAAATCAACAAGTGATTTGTAGCAGAAAGATCAGAAGGAGAATCGAGAGGCCAAGATAGCCACTTTGCCAGGGGGCCAATTTGCTCAGTCAATCTAGAGGGCCAATCCATACAGCTGTAGAGAGAGATTCCTAAGATCCATATAGCAGTCGTACAAAGGTGACACATGGGCTGATTTGCTTAGTGGGTCGATTTGTTGAGGACAAATTTCTACAAGGGTCGATTTGCCAAAGAGAGTCAATTTTCTCCAAGGGACCGATTTTCCCAAGAAGACCGATTTTCTAGAGGGGCTGATTTACAAGTTCTATTGTTGTAAAATTTTGAAAATCTCAATGAGCCAAGAATTAATAAAAGAAACATTGAATGTGGTTTTTCCCCATTGCAGTTTTCCAGGGCAAATACTTGTGTCAGATGTGATTGATTTCCAGTTTATTTTTTCTATTCCATTGTTGTAAAATTTTGAATTTCCCGATGAGCCAAGAATTAATAAAAGAAACATTGAATGTTGGTTTTTCCCCATTGGATTTCTCTAGGGTAAATACTTGTGTCAAATGTGATTGATTTCCTATTTATTTCATTACATTTTATTGGTTAAAATATCAGCGTATTTATGTTTATAATTCCAGCAATAAGCTATAGCAACAATTTATTTTTGGGCATAAAAATAATTGAGAACAAAAATCAAATCTGGTATTGAGAAATTTAACATGATTTCAAAGCCCTAAACTTTGAGAAGAGAAGGAAATTGATTTGGCAAGAGTTTACAATAGAAACTATATATATATATATATATACACTTTATTACTTTGGTCAGGTTATTTGATTAGACCAGATGGTAGCAACTGGATTGAAATTTGAGGACCGGTTGGAGGATGCATCCAACTACAATTTCTGCAAGGAGAGAATAGCATTAGTGCTAATGGAGAATAGGATTTGGGAGTTTGCAAATCAGAAACTCACAACTCCTACTGATGCTACACAATTGCCTACCCATAACCAAAAGGACATGAAAGCCTAGAGAATCACTCAAGATGCAGTAAAGGATCATTTGATTCCTCATCTATCCAGAAAGAAGATAGCCAAGGAAATGTGGGAGGCTCTAACGAAGTTATATCAGAGTGAAAACCACAATAGGAAGTTAGTGTTGAGGGAGAAACTCAAGGGCACTAAGATGTCCAGATCATATACATTATTTTCTTATCTTACCAAGATAACACAGATTCGTGATGACTTGGCAGCAATTAGGGAGGCAGTGACAGATTCAAAGTTGGTGAGGAGGGAATTGAATGGCTTCAAAGAGTTATGGGATTCCTTTGTCAAAGGGATCGTTGCACGAGAAAATCTAACTAGCTGTGAACAATTGTGGGATGATTTAATCCAAGAGGAGATTCAAGAGGATTCTCTGCATGGAGGCCAACGAAAGGGTGATGATGAGGAGAACGTTGAACTTGCAAGTCATGCAAGGAAGGGAAAGGCAAAGGTCAAGAAGAATACTAGTGGAGAGGCTTCCACTCAGGAAGGAAAGAAGAAACATATGAGCAAGTCAACTACTTTGCATGTCACAAGTTTGGCCATTATGTAGGTCAATGTCCAAACAAGAAGAGCAAGAGTAAAACACAAGTTGCGACATCAGTAGACACGGAAGTGAGTGAGTTCGTTGCCAAGTTTGAGAAGCAGTTATCATTGGTATCTTGTCTATCTAGCACCTTAGTGAAGGATTTGTAGGATCATGAACACAGCCTTAGCAAACCTAGTGTGATCTTAACTGAGCTAAATAATTAATTCATTAGACAAAACATTTTAAGAGGGCATTTACAGTATGATTCCAGGAAGTTATCCCTTTAAAACGTGGCTTCATGGGTTAAGTCCATTCTAGAGGGGTTAGAGATGGAGTAGTGCAAAGCCTTTTAAATTGATGTAGCAGAGGACATCTATGATCTAGTACGACACAGGTCCAACATTGTCCCCCGTTTGAACAAAAGGTGGAGATTGACGAGAAGCCAGTGCATCTAGAAATTGCAGACTTATTCCAAACACAAAGTATGCAGGTGGCTTATGCTTCATCAATAGGTAGATAGTTAAAACCAGGTTTAATAAACTTGGTGTTTTAATTTGCAAATGTTGCTTTGCATCCTTCGTAGTAAGGATTGTTGGAATTTATGCAACTTTAGAAGTTATTCTTATTGTACTTCTATTGTATTTCCTTGTACCTCCTACATGAGATTATACTGATGTAATTACTCATGTAAACCCTAGAAAGAATTGATGTAAACCCTGGGGAAAGAATACACAAGAAAAGAATAAAAATGAAATTATTTTGTATTTCCCTGACGTAGATCGGCCCCAGTCAAACTATCAAGCCGGCCCCAGTAACTTTTTCACTTGGAAAATCAATATAAATAGGAGGCGCCCCTCCTCATTATTTTATTCACTCATAGCAAGTTGCTCCAGCAGATAAAGGTGCGCTACTGCAGTCAAGGAGAGTGTTTTCTGGGGTTGTATCTTGGATAGACATTTTCTCTCTCTTTCTTCTTCTCTCTATTCTCAGGAGCTATTATCTCTAAATGAAGGTTTGCTGGATTTTTTCTCGATTGGGTTTCACAAGATAATTTTTTGTGTTCTTTCTTTCTATGCTTTGTCTTTCTTAAAGAGATCCTACTGTTTATTTGCAATTAAGTTAAACTGTTATAATCTTGTAAAAACTAACATGGTATCAGAGCAGTTCTAGAAGAGGCCATTATCGAAAGCTAGGGTTTGACCTTCCAATCCCTTCCCTCATCTCTTCAGTAGAAAAAGAGCTGTGGAAACTTCACCCTAGGGGAGGCGCATCTTTTGGTGAAAGCAGAATCAAATTTGGAGAAGTTTCAATTTTTTACTGCGGGACACTGCAGGAAGAAACTAGGGCATCAAGTTTTGGAGGCTTCCCACCACTGTTTTGGCCTGACCTCATCTTCCCTCAACTCGCCTTGATAGGGTGCATCTATCTGTAAGGCCAGTGTCACCAAATTCCAAAATTCATTTTTGACCTAACTCCTGCTAAGGTTTCTGGTTCAGATCTGCAGACAAGATGATTGGAATGAAGGTTGAAGATCGTCTTGATGGGGCTACAAACTTCATATGCTAGAATCCTAGGGTTCTTCTCATCCTAGAAGAAAATGATCTCTTGAAGTTTGTCAATGAGAAAGGTCCAGAACCAAAAGCAAACAAAGCCAAGTCCAAGTGGAGGAAGTGTGATGCGAAAGCAAGATGGATTTTGGTGGACTCAATCAAAGATCACTTGGTTCCGCAAATGTCAAAAGAGAAGACAGCGAGGAAGGTGTTCAAGACCTCGAAGAAGTTATTTGAACACAGTAGCATCAATGTGACTCACATTGAGGAACACATTGTCAAATATGAAGATGATTAAATCTGAATCTATTGCCTCATATTTCATGAGGATCACCGAACTTCAAGACAAGCTAAGGTCCAGCGGACATAACATTAAAGAAAAGGAGCTTGTCATGACCACTCTAAATGGTCTTCCACCATCTTAGGAGTCCATCCAAACCATAAGTGTTCAAACCAAGCTGTTCAAATTTGACAAATTATGGGCAGACTGCACTCAAGAAGAGACCAGGATTGCAGCAAGGCAAAGACTCCATGGTCCTCAAGTTGAGGAGAATCAATCCTTCATCTCTCATGCCAAGAAAGGAAAGGGAAAAGGAAGGAAGTTTCACAAACACAAGCACCGAGCTAGGAGACCAATTTCTTCTCCAGCTCAGAGGAAAAAGAAGAAGGACCTATTACACATGCAATGTTATAAGTGTAAGAAATAAGGTAACTATGCAAGCAAGTGTTTTAGTTCAAACAAGAGGAAGCATGAAGCTTCAACAACTGATGTGGAAGATGGTCATCATCACAAGAAACTAAGAAATGAAGATCATACAGAATTCTTCTTCATATCAGCATTATCAAGTGCGGTTCCCACCACTAGTGACACATGGCTTATAGATAGTGGTGCTTCCAAGTTCCAAGGATATAACTGGTTATAAAGAGAGCCTTTCAGAAGTTGTTGAGAAATAATCCCATCTCCGTGTTGTACTTGGAGATTATGCCAACTACACTGTGAAAGGATTTGGATCTACATCTCTTCAGTTGGAATCCAATGACTTACTACATCTGAATGATGTGTTGTATGTACCTAGTATGAAAAGAAAACTTGTCTTCGTCTCCGCCTTAGAAGACAAGGGATATAGAGTTAAATTTGCAGATGGAAATGTGCTTGCATGGCAAAAGAATTCTAGCATGAACACAGCAAAAGTGATTGGTGTAAGGGAGGAAAGCTTGTATTGTTTGAGCACTATACCAGCTCAAGCTTTAGTCCATGATTCCACTAACATCAATGAGCTATGGCACAGAAGACTAGCTCATCTAAACTATCAAGCTCTCCCAGCATTAAGGAACATGGTGACATATCTACCAATGCTTCATGTAGACCATGATGGTGTATGTAGAGGATGCACACTTGGTAAGAATACCAAGGGTTCCTTTCCGAAAAGTGAAAGCAGATCCAAGGGAATACTGGATCTAGTCCAATCTGACTTGTGCAGACCCATGACGGTTATTTCATTGGGTTGTTACAACTACTATGTAACATTTATTGATGACCACTCACGAAAGATGTGGATATACTTTCTCAAGACCAAGGAATCTAAGGAAGTACTAAGCAAATTCAAGGAATTCAAAGCACAAGTCTAAAATCTGTCAAAAAGAATTAAGATCCTGAGATCAGAGAATAGTGGAGAATATACCTCTACAGAATTCAATGACTTCTGCAAGGAAGCATGAATTAAGAGGGAGCTAACAATTCCCTACAACCCTCCACACAATGGGGTTGTGGAAAGGAAGAACCGAATAGTTGTAGAGGAAGTCAAAGCCATGATACATGACTAGAGTCTACCAATGCTCTTATGGGAAGAAGCATCTAGAACAATTGTTTATGTACAAAACAAATGCCCTCATTAAATCTTGAAGAACATGACTCCGGAAGAAGCCTTCATAGGAGTGAAGCCAGATGTGGGCCGCCTTCGTATCTTTGGCTTCCCAATCTACATTCATGTGCCAAAGGATAAAAGGATAAAACTAGAACCTTCAAGCAAGAAGGGAACATTCATGGGGTACAGCAAGTCTTCAAAGGCTTACAAAATATGCATCCCAGGATCAAGGAAGATCGAAGTCAATAGGGATGTGACCTTTGAAGAAGAGATAGCTATCCGAAACGAAAGAGGATCTGATATGGAGATCGATGATGATGAAGAGATGAGATCATCTGCCCCTCCAGAAGTTAAGAGGGATTCTGAAGAAAAGAATTAACCGATCGATCCCATTGATCCAGTTGAGCCAGTTGATGCTCCCATAAATATGGCAAGAAGCTGGAAAAGACCTAGATGGGCACAACAGACATTGGAGGATGCAAAGGGGCACGAAGCTCAACACAAAATCCATCGAGAAAGCAAAGGCCCTAAGAGGTTCTCAAGTTATGTAGCATTAATGAGTCACATCATTGACTCATAACCTACCATGTACGAAGAAACATCCAGACACCAAGTTTGGAAGGATGCCATGACAAAGGAGTTCCAGTCCATCATGAAGAATGGCGTATGGGAGGTTGTACCGAAACCTGAGGGGAAGTCAGTAGTGACCTCCAAATGGATTTTCAAGATTAAACACGGAGCAGATGGTAGCGTGGAAAAACACAAGGCCAGATTTGTTGCCAAAGGATTCTCTTAGAAAGAAGGAATTGACTATGATGAAACATTTGCTCCTTTGGCTCGATATACTTCCATCAAAACCATCATTGCTATTGCTTCAGCTATGTGATGGAAGCTGCATCAGATGGATGTAAAGACTTCCTTCCTCAATGGTATTATCGAGGAAGAAGTTTACATTGGACAACCAGAAGGGCTTATTGTCCATGGGAAAGATTCTCACATATGTACACTGAGAAAGGAATTATATGGACTCAAGCAAGCACCTCATGCTTGGTATGGACGGATAGACGGATACCTTGTAAACTTGGGATTCACCAAGAGTGATGCAGATCCTAATATTTACTACAAGATTATGGATGATGAGCCACTAATTTTGGTCATGTATGTGGACGACTTGTTTCTCACAGGAAATGAAAAACTAATTGGATGGTGTAAGAAGAAGCTTGCCTCTGAATTTGAAATGAAGGACCTTGGATTGATGCATTACTTCTTGGGATTAGAAGTATGGTAGAGATAGAAGGAAATTTTCCCAAGTCAAGGAAAATACACCATTGATATTTTGAAGAGATTCGGGATGTTGGACTGCAAGTCCATGGCTAACCCGATGGATGCAAATTTCAAGAAACTGAAGGAGTCTACTTCAAATTCTGATAAGATTGATCCCACCATGTATCGCCAGTTGATTGGCTCTATGATGTATCTGACAAACACCAAACTGGATATATGTTTTGTTGTGAATACTCTCAGCCAGTTTATGAGTGATTCAAGGCAGATTCACTGGGTTTCTACAAAACATGTTCTCAGATACTTACGTGGCATTGTGGGATATGGTCTAAGATATGCTTCAGGATGTGATATGATATTACAAGGATTTTCTGACTCAGATTGGGTCGGGGGTGTTGCAGATAGGAAGAGTACTTCCAGATATTGCTTCAGTTTGGGCTCTACAATGATTTCCTGGTTTAGCAGAAAGCAAACCTCAATAGCACTTAGCACCGCAAAGGTCGAGTATATGGCTACCAATACAGCAGCTCGAGAAGTAGTACGATTTCGAAAACTCCTTGTTGGATTATTTGGTCAGATTCCAGGACCAACTGTGATTCACTGTGACAACGAAAGTTGCATACAGATGTCAATGAATCTTATATTTCATGATAAGACGAAGCATATAGAGATTCAGTACACTGCATTCATAATATGGTGCAGAAAGATGCGGTCAAGTTACAGTATGTTCCAACAGATGGCCAAACTACAGATATTCTTACCAAGCCTCTTCTCGATACAAAAATTGAATATTTTTGTAGAAGACTTGGAGTAGAATAAAATGCATCCCTCGTGGAGAGGGAAAGTCAAGACTGATATCTATGATGCTCTCACACTGGTGCCTCTGCTTGTTCTGAATCTCATCCTAGTATGGGAGAAATCCCATCGACAGTGTGAGACGGGCAGGTAGCAGATGGTCGTGTACACTACTGACCACTATTAGTTATGATTCTTAACCTAGTGTTCTTTGGAGAATTCCCACCAGCTCTTGAAATGAGCTGGTAGCAGATGGTCATGTAGACTGGTGGCCTCTGGTCGTCCTGGTTCTCAGCCTAGTATGGGAGAAATCCCATCGGCATCTTGAGACGGGTAGGACATAGACGGTCGTGTGCACTGATGACCACTATACGTTTTGATTCTCAATCTGGTGTTATTTGGAGAATTCCCACCATCTCTTGAGATGAATTGGTTGTAGAGGGTCGTGTACACTGGTGACCTCTATTGGTCCTGGTTATTAACCTAGTGTTTTTGGAGAATTCCCACCAACCCTGGTTCTCAACTTGGTGTAGGAGAATTCCGACCAACACTTGAGATGAACTGATAGTAGATGGTCATGTGAAGCATGTCCTGGTTCTCGGGTAGAGATAGACTCATAACAGATGAGATGTTGATTGATGTACTCTCCAACGGACTGTGTAGAGTTGCAGAGCTGATAAGATCTACTGACGGACTGAGTGGATCATATTTTTTATGACACCTCTCGACAGACAGAGACAGTGTTGACAACCTTCAATATGTATAGAGATGATCGAGACAGAAGAGATGTACAGAAGAGACCCAAATGTTGGTGATGTTGATGATGACCATATCTGAAGAATACCTTCCTTGTTGAGAGGGAGTGTTGGAATTTTTACAACTTCAGAAGTTATTCTTATTGTACTTGTATTGTATTTCCTTGTACCTCATACGGGAGATTATATTGATGTAATTACTCATGTAAACTTCAGAAAGAATCAATGTAAACCCTGCAAGAAAAGAATAAAAATAAAATTATTTTGTATTTCCCCAACGCAGGTCAACCCTAGTCAAACTATCAAGTCGGCCCCAGTAATTTTTTCACTTGGAAAATCAGTATAAATAGGAGACGCCCCTCATTATTTCATTCACTCACAGCAAGTTGCTCCAGCATAGAAAGGTGCGCTACTGCAATCAAGGAGAGTGTTTTCTAGGGTTGTATCTTAGAGAGACATTTCTCTCTTTCTTCTTCTCTCTGTTCTCAAGAGCTATTATCTCTATACGAAGATTTGTTGGGTTTTTTCCCAATTGGGTTTCCAGGATAAATTCTTGTGTTATTTGTTTCTGTGCTTTGTCTTTCTTCTAGAGATCCTATTGTTTATTTGCAATTAAGTTATACTGCTATAATCTTGTAAAAACTAACAAGGATGAAACGGTTGAGCATGTTTCTTGGAAATGCAGGTCTTCAAGAACTTTTTGTGCATAGTTTCAGTCTGAATTTCACTTCCTCTTTCTTGCCCCACTTTCGTGAAGCTCCTGTTCTAGAGGACGTTTGAATGATTAGGGACAGTCGCAAATCTTTATGGTACACAGTTCTGTTTAGTCAAATTGAATCTCTGTGGAAACACGAGTGTAAAACTACATTCAATGAGGAATCATCTTCCTTTAGCCAACGGAAATTGAGGATTTTTATAAAGAAATTGGCTATGCTTAGTACCTTCTGCAGAGATGTTGAGTCCCTTCCTAATCGAACGCAGCTCATATTCTTGCTGTTTTATCCATTTTAGGACAGGAATCCCCTCGTACTATAGTGTGATGTAACTCTACCTATTCCATGATGTAATTATTTGTTCTATGGAGCAATATGTAAAGCATTTCCCAAAAAAATTAATCCACATTTAATATAAAATCGTGAGCTACTGAAAATTGTTTCTACTCCAACTGTGAATCAAGTGCTCAATACTAATCTGTCAATTGTTCTCTGGAATTTCTATGCCCCCCTTACCTAATGGGATAGAAGACACAAAATTTAGAATAAACCATTTTCAAGAAAAAAGAGGTAATCCCCACATACAAATCCAATGCGAAGAATCCTTGCATCTTCATCCTGCTCCCATAGCGGAAAACCTAGCAATGGAAACACATCTCAGAAAAGAATCCCAAGAACAACCATTAGACAAAACAGTGTAGAGCAGAAAAAAGAGGTATATCAATCTCAAGCCAATAAATCATAATCTAGAACTCCACTGATTCTGCTTCAAGCAAGGAGGACAGAAGAAGGAATCTGTTATGATCAAGAACAACATTAGATATAAGAGCAACAAAAATGTCACCACCCTTAATGAATGAGTCATCTCTTTATTTACAAATCACTTGAAAGGCATTATAACATGAGTTGGGAAGACCGCACTGACTTTCCTTCAAGGATGGACAGAAAAAGTTTGTTAAGGAAAGAACAAACCAAGAAATTATATTAATGTGTGTGAATGACCAAAATAGATCAAATCTGACTCGAAACTGCACTAACAAATAGTAGTAAAAGAGTGTCTGAAGCATCTTCCACCTAAAAACACCACAAAATAAAAGGGTTTACCAAGAAAAGAAGGTAACCCTAAAAGATTGCATGACACCAGCTATAAGAGTTAAGAACACAATCTTTTTGAAATACAACAAAGTGAAATGAGCTACTGGTGTAGGAGGTGAAACTAAACAAGGACTAGAGGAGATGGAACAAGACCCCTGATCCCATCATCATCAGAGGAATCTGCAGTGCTGACAAACACTGTATAGTCCTTTCCTGGCTTCCAGTCGAACAGTGAGTGATAACAAACAGGACTGGGACACCAAGATTTACCAAGCATTGTGGACTAACAGAACTGCTGTCAGAAAGGGATCTCACTAGTCTCCCTTCAAACTAACTTATGACTGTGATGCAGTGTGTTCTATTTCATAACACCTGTCATTTTTTAGGGTCTTAGAATTTCAAGCATGGTATTGACAAAAAGGCATGCATTCAAAATTTCAAACCAAATAAGTTCTAAATTGTAAAGGTAAGAGTTACAGACAGTCAACTTTTACTACTGTCTATTTTCTATGAGAATAAATATGTGATATTGCAATCCATCTCATCCACTTTCATATCATCATGTTTGAGTGAAATTAGAGGCAGTTGAACTTCCACCATTTTTCAGGTGCAAGAAATTAATTGAGAATTATTATAGGCAAAATCCTCTCATTAAAGAAATTTTGGGGTAAAATATGGACCTCGAAACAAAAAAATGTACTATAAAAATCAACTTTGAATAACCAATCACATTCTAAAGGATGACATCATCCCTTATGGTGCAGGTGGCATTGTTCGAATTAAAAATGCTTATTTGTCAAAGTCTAAATGGTGGATGGAAACCCATAGCTAACCATCGTAATATTGTAAGTACTCATAATCAAAAAAGTAATCATAAATTACTTTTGAATATAATATAAACATACGTACTCTTAATGTATTTCCGAATATATAATGAATGTTTCCATATAAAGCGATTATTAATAATAAAAATTCAAATCTATACTCAAATCAAATCCAAGAATACATACTTTTCAATATATCATCAATACGTGGGTAATAAACTTCCTTATATAATGTACCAAAAATTCAAATCTGAATTCCAAATCAAAACAATGAATACGCACAATTCAATATATAATGAATGTGTGGGTTCGTAAACTTCCTTCTATAATACTTAGCCAACATATTATACAAGTATTGAGCACATATATATTGGCGATTGGTTTTGTGATATACTGGGCAAATGAGGTCTGATTTTTCTTTGTTTAATTGCTTCATCCTGTAGTTTATTGTTTGTTAACTTGGTTTCCACACCAGTGTTCTTTGTCAATACTGTAAGATTCTCACCTACTGCTACCCAAGTGGATCTGATTTGCTTTTGTGTTTTTAAGGCTCAAAGTGCTTGTTCTTGTAGTTTCATAAGAGCTTGCATTCAATTATATAAATTGGCATATGTGCAACTTTGATAATCATATTTCAATCACAAAGGTAAACTGAGAATGACTTAACCAACAAGTATTTATAACAAAATGGTTTATGGGAACATAAACACATATCTGGAACTCCCAAGTGCAGATCCGAGTTGTTTCACTATCCCAAGACACCGAAATGTATTCCTTCTTGCTATAGATGTTACTCACAAGTATAACTTGCTGATAGAGAATAGATATATATAAACTGAATGTATGAACAGGAGTCCTTCTAGCTGATTTAAGACTGTTCTGAAGGTAAACAAATTTCTGAATCACTTCATGCAACTACAAAAGCCCCACGCTGATCTTTATTTGCCAAATAATGAAGGTATGATACCCAGGAAGTTGTCATGACCCAGAAGAGATCAAATGTGCCCTTCCTCTATAGATCACGGTCCTCCCACTTGAATTTTGGTCCTGCTAGCAAGAGGACGCCTCACACACAGCAGCCATGAATTTCCCAGTGCTCAACCTCTAAGAAATGACTGTCCAAAAGAATCCACGACCTCTACAAGTAACCACGCAACCTTTGGAAGTAGATCGCTGCTTCTCCAATTCGATATGACCCTTTTATCGGTTATTATGCCCTTCTTCAATTTAGATATTTGCTGATTTTGGATGAGACGCCTGTTGCCGCCTTTCACGCACCTGGGGGGATTAGGTTGGCGTGGCAGAAATCTCCAAGCCACTAAGTGCATCCTTGGGGGCAAGTCTCAATTCAAGTACTGTCACTTGATCTTGACTCCTCCGTTTAGGCAAACTTCTAACGAAGCCAAGGGGGGTAGACCCTATGAGTTACTAAGGTCGATTAAGCTTTAGATGGTGGTTTGTGATTGAGTAAGTTGTTTAGGAATTTTTGTAAAATGGCACAAGACATTGCAATAGTGATTAAGACAACAGCATGAGCAATATAATTAATCAACACATTGAAAATTAAAGAAAATGCTTATACGATAAAAGCAAAGACCAGTGCTGAAATTGGAGTCTGAAATGGAGTGTTGTTGGAGTGTTGAATGTATTGCAATTGTTCTTGGTCGATTTTAAGTTTATGAATGAATGAGTGGATTAAAAAGGGGGGAAGGGGACTCTAGATATACCTGATAGTACGAGGAGTATGTCCAAAACTCTTATCCGATGTGGTTCCACACGAAGAATATGTGGGTTGGATCGGACTCTCTGGGAAGTGTCCAACACTATACCAATGAGGGTGTAGCCTGACGGTATCCCGAGGTCACTATCCAGTGGTTCTCGCATCCTCTGTGAACTTTCCCCACAATGGATTAAATCGAGGCATTGCATTTTCGCCTTGGAAAGTTAATTTGAAAATGAGACTATTAAACTAGTTACCCAAGTTGTTTTTGATGCATCCAACGAGTCAATCGAACCGCAACGGTGTAGAGCATTCACAACGAAGGCTTGTTAATTTTAAATATTTTTTGAACAATGTTTGCTTGTTTATTAAATCCCCAATAGTCACTTTCAGGTTATAAACCCTAATCAAGAAAGCAAGGGGAGTAAATCACCGCAAAAGTAAAGGCAGTACAAAATAAACAAACAAATGTTATTTAATTAATCCTACCACGCATCTCTTTCCCCTTTCGAGTGACTCAGGAATTCGTGGGGTTAGTACTTGTATTACTTTGCAATGAATGAAACTGAAATTAAAAATAGCAAAGTATACTGATCTATAAAACAAAAATACACTAACAGAAGCAAAACTATGAAAAAATGCACCGACGCAAAAATCCCCAGGGGGGGCAAGGAGTGGGCTTTGAAGGAGCTCACACAAAATATTTTATTACGGTATTTACAATGCTTGAGGTGGATGCCAATGGTCCTTACAGATCTGGATCCAAAGGCTTACAAGTTTTAGAAATGAAACAAGAAAAAGGAATGTTGCTCTGGAAGGCTCTGGATGGCCCAAATCTTCAATTTTCTAGCACCACGTCTCCTTGTCTTGTCAACAAAAGACAAAAACCAGCCACCTATCCTAAACCAAATGTGCTAAATATAACGTTAAAAGCATAAAATAGTTTTGTATTGAATGATTGAAAAATATGCACAAGTACTTAACAATACTAGATCTATTCTAAGAATGGTGCTTTACAATTCTAGATCTAGAAACATGCTTAAAAATATCAGCCTTTAGATATTCCTTAAAAGAGAAACTAAACTACTTAAACATGTGAGTAACCGTAACCAAAGGGAAAAGTTTGATTTAAATTTGAAGGAGAGAGAGAGAGAGAAGGAAAGAGCTCAAGCTTGGGAATGTTTGGGTTATGGAGTCCATTGGTGGAGAGCGAAGGGACTATGCCTCTTCAACAATGAGTTCTTGGAAAGTGAGAGAAGCAAGCAAAATCTCACACAAATCCAAGAGAAAAACCTGTAAAACACCTTCACACTTGCCAAGAGACTTGTCAAATCTAGTAAAAGGTCATGCTAAAGACAAGAAGAGCATACCCATAAGCAAATCAACATGCAAAATTCTAAATCTTAAGCATAAATAAATTAAGAGAGCAAAGAAACTACTTTACTCACTCCTACTGATTAGTACTAATCCTTCAATTGTTAAGTTTTCTTAATTGCTTAGATGATAGTCTAAAAAAATTTACAAAAGTAGCTTCACTGAAAGAACAACAAGCACAGCAATGCAAAGAACACAAAGATTTTCCTTAGGGAAACCACAAGGGAGAAAACCCCGCAAAACTTCCTCGGTATAGAACTCAACCAGAACAGTGTAAAATCCCAAGACAACTTCTCTTCATTCTTTTTAGCGCACTTGTCCTTCTCTCTTTGGAAAACTTGCTTGAGTGAAGTGAGTACAAATGAAGGGGGCGCCTCCCTATTTATTTTTTACTCTTGACTTGACCTAAAACCTAGCAGAGCCGACTTGTCTAGTAAGACACCAAAATAATATTTATTATAATGACACATGGGTACTATTGACCCGACTTACATCTGGAGGTTTACATTGATTCTTTCAATGACTCTTACATGACCAATCGCATCAGATACATCTCCTGAAGGACAAATTCATCCACACACAATGATGCTCGACACAAGAGATCTGCCTCCAAAGACTTCTATTATTCCATAAAATACTACAAGATTACAAGTATACAGCTCAACAGTCTTTCGGTCCTCTCTGACCATTTGAAAATGAGAGCCACAACTTCTGCTTAAATAACCAAATGGAGAAGAGGGGTCGTATGACACTTGAGAGACAAAGTCACATTAGCATAAGATATTCAAGGGATAGCTTTGAGTTAGGGTGGAGATAAATCATGAGTTTGGCGCTGAAAATTTTTGGCAACCCCAAACCGGTTTCAGTTTCAACACTGCAAATAGTTTAATGCCCAAACCCCACCATGCGTGTACATTAAAAAATTGAAATTTTTACTGAAAGCACATGAGATTTATTTTCAACTTTTTAACTATGAAAATTTATGACAGTCCTAATCTCTTACTTAGAAATTTTAAATTAGGCACAACACACATGAAAATAAACACTTAGATTTTTTACCAAATTTGTCCATGAAAAAACCCCGAAGGGAAAACCTGTATGAGATAAGATAAGATAAGATAGTTTTATTTATGTCCACTAATGACCACAAAGTAGGTCCACGGGACTGTCAGTTACAATGATGTTCGTGCATGCGGGAGGACCAAACGATCTCCCTTAAAAAGAAATAAAATACAAGAAGTAATATAGAAATGAAGTAGAAGTGTACAAAGCGAGCTGGGCTGAAGCATGGGAGAGCTCTCGCCCCAGTCTCAACACCGTAACCCTGCACAGGGGCGAAGAAGCTCCAGTGGACAGGATCCGAGATCCAGTATGATCGAGAAAGGTCTAGTACTCCTAACATCCGCGGTTGAAAGAGGAAAACTGAGGGAAGTGCAATAATGTCTACTAGCCTGAAAAGCAGCTGGTGGGCGCGGGGCGTCCTCTAGGGTGCTGTCGGCGAGGTCTGGAGGGTCTTGTGCGCCCCTAGGAGGAAGGTCCGATACGAAGCTTCCGCTGAGATCTCATGGGTCGAGAGCCATCAATCTTAACTAATCTAGGAACTGGATCGGTATCTAGGTCGGTAGATCTCTTGGTGCCCCTGGAAAGTGTTACCACTTAAGTTGTACTTAGTGGTTTTTCATCAAGTGAGCCTGGTGAATCGGACAAGGATAACTTGTTCAGACTTCAGAAGACCTTTGGAAGTACTTCTGGGAAGGGCTTGTTGTACTATATCACATGTTCATACCCCATGGGGGAATTGTAATAAATGTTCTAGCATGATAGTGTCTGTAAAAGACTCGGTCTCTTAGACTTTATTTGTCAATCCGATCAGCCCAGGGTGTTTTTTCCTTTGGTTATTATTGGTTGTTGAATAAACGACTGATAATTTCTGAGTTTTTCACTCCATACCTCCAAAGTTGGGGTGGTCGGCTTGGCATTTAGGCCTATTGAGGTTATTAGAGTCTATGTGTCAATGTATAAACATGCTAGACATCATGGTCGAGTCATATGAACATGTCTAAGTCCCCCTAGGTTTTTTTCAATTTTTCAATTTTTTAGTTTTTTCAGTGTTTTTTATTAAAAATTTAATTTTTCCAAAACTTAGGCTATTTTTTAATAGTTTAATTGGAAAATTTGATTTTATAATAAAAATGGGCCAAATAATCAGTTTCAGTCATGTAGGTGCTCATTTTGAAGCTAAGAGCACCATGTAAACCCATGGACCCACTATTTCCTAGTTTTGAGTGATTTTCCATCACTCAGGTCAGAAAGCCACAAAAAATCATTTATTGAATATTTTAATTAATAAATTGATGAATAATGGAGCAAATCCAGAATCATAGATCAGTGGATTCTCAGCCGATTTGATTGAAATCAGTCAGATATGAACCATATTGACTGGATCTGACAAATCCTTGACTGAAGGAGGTGATCAAATCAGATCCAGAATTGATCTTCAGCATCCTTTATGGGGAATTTCGCCCTCCCTCTCTCCACACGTTTTGGCTCATCTGGATGAGTTTTGGTGGATGCTTTAGTCAACAGATTGACGTGTCAGTCAGATCAACCCCCCGATTGACATTTGCACTCAGTGAGACTTAGATCTGGCTCAGTTAGACATAGATCAGACATTGATGGACTCTCCTTCAGCTATAGTGGTTTGTCTCCTTGGGATTTGCGCCCCCCTAGGCTGGATCTCCTGTTTTCTGTTTAAATAAAGCACAGGCTACCTCTTCCAAGCTAGTTAGAACTGGGATTGAGGTGCTGCTGCTATTGTATTGTTGTTATTGTTCATTTGAAATAAAGAGAAGCTTTGGAGGCAAGACGGTGTTGTGCCATTGTATGTGTGGATGATCATTGCCATTGTTTTACTAAGGTAACCTGTATCTGTGTTCATGATTTGCTAATTGCTTGTAGATCCGTTGTTAAGATTGATAATAAGCTTATTATAATCTTGATAGGAAAGGTGCTTTTCAATAAGTTTATTGGCCATCTCTTTCCTTCGATGCATGTTTAGAGATCTATATTCAGCATGTTCTATAAGCTTATATGCATGTTATTATGAATCTCTGTGTATGTACTAATCGGATCTCACAAGTTTTTCAGCAAGTTTTTTTATTTCAGCTGAGCTGCAGGTTCCTAGATTGGAGAGGATGTTGATCTAATTTGCTTCTTCACTCTCTCCAAAACCTTCCAAAGGCATAGTCCCTCGACATTCCACCTAAAAGCTCCATTGTGGATCTTCAAGGCTTCAAACACTCTTTCTCTCTCTTCCTCCTTCAAAATCTTAATTTCTCTTCAAATTGGTTACTTTTAAAGAGTCTTATTGCTTAGATCTTTCTCATTAAGAAAATTACATATAGATCTAGATAGTAAGATCCTTTCTTAAGTTTAGATCTCAGTTTCGTTTTGCATATAAAGTTTTATTTTAAGAGATCTAGCTGAAATTATCCTCTTTTTGCAAGCATTTTAATAAAAATTTGTAGCTTGCTTTTAAGGTAGTTTCCTTTGCTGTACTTTAAAGTTTCATATTCTACAATAAAAGTGCACATCTTATTGGCTGCCCAAACAGCAAGCCAAGATCCCAAGGAAAGCTTGCTTTCCTTGGTTCCTTTTTGCAAAACTAGATTACACCAACTTAACAAAATTTTACTTAAGTTTTTTTTCGGTAACTAGTGTAGTAACCCAAAACACTTTCAAAGTGTGTTTAGGCACATTTGATTTTGATTGCTCGCTGTTTTTTAGCAGGTCCAACAAAAAAGAGAAGGAGACTTTGCCAAAATTCCAACTCTTGGATGAATCGGAGCTTCCCGGAAGCTTCCCCCACCACCTTGTTTAATTCTAACTTGTTACAAGCTTGTTGTAAGCCTTTGGATCCCAGATAACAAGGACCAAAGTGCATCAATTTTAATTTTCTGATATTGTAAATCGCTGCTAATAAAAAGAAAAGGTCCTTTCGAATAGGCTCTTTCACCATCCCCCCTGGGGGGATTTGCGTCGGTATCAATTTTTTACTTTTTGTTCATATCTTTTCAAACTAACGTAGCTCTAATCTACATGGCAGTATACTTTGATTCATTATCAATTTCATATTCCATATTTGATATTTCAAAGTAATCTTAATACTTACCCCACGACTTCCCTATTGACCCGAAAGGGGAAAGAGATGCGTGGTAGGACTAATTAGAAAACCGGAATTGTGTATCTGTGTTTTCCTTTTCATCATTTGTTTCTTCAACTATTATAAAATTAACCCCTCCTTGATTCCCCGATTGAGATCCACTTGGATCAAAAGAGGTTTCCTGGAGGGTTTTCTTTTTAACAAGAACACCCATTTTAAAATTTACTAAAATTGACAAGACTCCGGTGTGTATGCTCTGCACTTGGCTGCGGTTCGTCCGATCAGTCAAGTTGTATCAAAAGCATTGGAGTGACTAGAATAATTAGGACTCACTCTCCCAAATTTACAAACTATCAAGTGAAAATCCAACACCTAGATCAAACCATTACGGTGGCAAAATACCCAAAGGAAGCGGGAACTTCTGAAAAGTGACCTCGGGGCGCCGATCTCTGTC
>LPNX010116931.1:94709-126583 GCA_001517045.1 Pseudotsuga menziesii
CTCGAAACCTAAGAGCCTCCTAAATATAAAGTGTTAAGCATCTCTGATCTGTGTATCTAAAGAAGGCGACTAGAGTTTGAGGCCCCCTAAACAAGCAGTAGAAGCGTCCTCTAATCTCGTAGTATATAGGACATCTGAAAATAAAGTGTTACTCGGTTTCCACTTCTTGTAGATGACATAGCTGGCAGATCCTCTCCAATCTATCAATCTGGTGATCTGTCTCTACGCGGAGTCTATGGGATCCTACTCTGAGTTGTCTGAAAGGGATCCTAAGAGCATGCATCCAATGGCGAAACGTGTACTGGGGTCTAACAATGAGCTCATCTCTGATCTCCAAGAAGTGTTTGGCATAAAAGGCCATCTTTGGGCGCAATCCGCCCGGAGGGTTGACCCAAATACTTATCTCCCTTCTCGAAATTCGTCCCAATATCCCACTGACAAACAACTGCAAAATTTCCTTGAAAAATGCATTGTGCGGCCTCACACGTGCGACTGTATGGAATAGCTATACGGCCTAGATTTCTGTGTTGTACGGTATTGTTTTTCCTTCCTCGAAAAATATGCCTAGCACCTTGAAATTTGTGTTGTATGGACAACATTAAATATTGACTTTTACCTCAAAAAATGTGCCCTGCTGCCTTGGTTTTCGTGCTAATGTACGGACAGGTACAGTACAGCCTTCTCCTTGAAAAGTATGCATGTTGTATAGATTTCTTGCCTTGGAAAATGCACCCTTTGATTTGATCCTCAACCTGTAACTCAGTCTTCTCAAATTTTCTCAAGGGTTTCTTCTCTCTCTCAATCTCTCTTGCTCTCTCTTCTCTCCGAAAATTCTCTCTTTGGAATGTAAACAATGAATTAGATTTGCCTTTCCCAAGCCCTTTTTGTTTGAGTAACTTCCACCTCCAAATCAATGACATAGATTAAAAGCCAACTAAATGAGATTTAGGGCCCATCTCATTTCCTCAATAAAAATCATTTTTAAATAATAAATGAGAATTTAATGCACACCCAAATTTAATCTCATAAAGTTACTTTAAAATCATTATTACTTAAACTCTCATTAAAAAAGTCACTTTATAATAAAGTATTGTCACCTTTTTTTAAATAAGCGAGGGACCACTTATTAAAGTGTCCTTGTCCACCCCAAGGCAAGAATGGAAAACACTTCCTAGGTAAAAATTCAACAAGCGCTACCTCAAAGGGAAGTGCGCCACCTCTCCACAATCCAACACCACCTCCATTATGAAGTTGTCAATAAGAGGGATGCGATGCCAATCACCTTCGACTTGATTTGAGATCCTCCTCAATCAACTCGCCTTTGATTTGGGTAACGGCTGCCAACAAGCCATGTTTCAAATGCCACACACCCATGTGGCTTGAGAAATGGTGGGCGCATTCCAATCTTTGAAAGATTCGCTACCTTCCAAATCTCATTCAAATATGATGCTTTAAGCCTTAGTTTAATTCGCCATTCACTTAGGAAGTGATCGCCCACCATATGAGACAAAAATGCCACATCATCCACATGTTAAAACATGTGCTTTTTTACTTTTGACTTGTGTCATTTTGTGTATTTTTAGCATTTATTGACCACTTTGTCGCATCTTTAAGAAAAAATGCTTTACGAGATGGATGATTTGGTCGCCCGAAACATAGGAAAAGTGAGTCCTACGGTAAAGAGGATGCTTTGAATGTGAAAACGAGCATCCCCACACCAAAATCGGACTCTGAACCACACTTTTATTACAATTTGAATTTTTCCATTTAAAAAATTAAAAAATGGCCTAATTTTGCATGAAAAATTATTTTTTCAGAAAGGAAAAAAAAACTTGGGGGGGCCTAAAACATGTTCATACGACTCAATACTGATGCCTAGCAAGCTTATATACAATGACACGTGAACTTTAATAAACCTCCTAAGGCCTAACCACCAAAACGACCATTCCAACTTTGGAGGAGCAGTGAAAAACTCGAAAATTATACATCACTTATTCAGCATTGCGTAAATGACAAGGGAAAAAACACCTTGGAATGATCGGATTGACGTCTAAGTCTTAGGAAGCCAAGTCTTTACAAAAAGTTTGTCATGCTAGTACATCTATTACAATTCCCCCAATGGGGGATGAACATGTGGTACAAAAAATGAAAGGGCCAAGAAGGCCTGATGGACTTTTGAACTCTGATATGACCAACTATGCTTGATAATTCTTTGTCGGCTCACTTGAAAGTCCAACTAGGTGCAACTTAGTTGGTGTTGGACACACTGAGCACACAGAGAGGGGGGGGTGAATACTGTGTATAACTTTTGTTACTTTTTCAACGTTAATAATCATCAGCAGCTCATTCAATATTATGCTATACAACAGTCAAGACAAACACCAAGATCTATGCCAACAATATCCAAGATAATCATCAAGATCTATACGAATATCACATCAAGATAGATGTCAAGATAACCATCACCATAGCCTCCATAAAATTTACAATGACTTCAAAGAGATATATATACCAATATAGAGGCTCACATACTAAAATCAAAGATGAACTCTATGTTGAATTTTAGCATTAGCAGAAATACTTAAAAATTTGCAGATTAACTTAAACAAATAACAAGTGTAGTAAAATAACATTCATCACATCAACACAATGGACACAAGAGTTTTTCACTAGGGAAACCTTCAAAGGACAAAAACCCCAAAAAGCATTAGTAGTTCATCTCGTAAATAAGATGACTTAGGAAATTCTTAAAAAAGTTCCTCAAACCCCAATCTGGGTTAAACCACAATTTACAGTAAGATTTTTTCAGTAAAAAACAGAGCAAGGGTTTCAAACCCTAGTAACTGAAATTTCCAAATCTAACTAGAAAAGATCAGTACTGTCTAAAACAACAATCTGCTCAAAAATATCATCTCTGCCCAAAAATATCATATCTGCCCGAAAATATCAGAACTGCGCAAATTATCAGATCTACAAATCTTACCAGATCTGCCCAAAAATTTCAAAACTGCCCAAAATATCAAATCTGCCCAAAAAATATCAAGACTATCAAAATAAATTATCAGACCTGATTGGACAAATTAGGGCCTGCCCAGAAACAAAAATACACAGCCCAGAAGTTAAAAACAGGCTGCCCAAAAACAAAACAAAGGCTACCCGAATCTTATCAGCTACCCGAAAACTCTGTCGCAGTCTGCCCATTGACTTCTGGCCTGCCCAAAACCTTCTCTGCTCCTGCTCGTTGACTTATGCCCTGCCCGTGACTGTTGGGAAACCTTCTGCTGCTACTGAGGTGGCTGGGCAGCCCCACGTAGGATGGGTCCTGGCTTTAAATCCTGCCCAAAGCCTCTCAGGGTCTGCTATTTAGCAGCCCGAGGTTTGTATAGACAACCTAGGTCCGCTATTTAGCAGCTCGTGGCTGTAGCAGACAGTCGGAGCTGCTGAGGTGGCTTTCGGGCTCTCTGTGGAAGCCCGGATTTGCTCCCAAGCTCAGTGGTGGGGCCCACAGAGCTGCCCAAGGTGCCAAGATGGCTATCGGTGAGGAGGACTGCTGAGAAGGTGAAGAAGCTGCTGAGATGAAGGTAAAACTGCCAGAGATGCTGAGAATAATTTTGCTGAAGAAAACCCTAGCTGAGGGTTAGCTGAGAGAGATGGGTGCCCAGCTAGAAAAACATAAGACAGTCTTCAATGGAACCTTCAACAATAGTAGCTTCACCTGTGAGAGCAAACTTGAGTGTATAATAATGAGAAGACTTGATCTTCTTTTATAATCTTCAATCACCTGTAAGTGGGCCAAAATTAGAAAAGATAAAATAATAATATTTTAATCTTTTCCTAATTTCACTTCTACCTTCTTCCAAAAAAGGCCTTTTATTTATTTTTTACTCTTACCAAAAGTCCTTGTTTATTTTTACTTTTGAACTGTGGTCCTTTTCTTGTGGTCCAAAAGTCCTTATTTATTTTGACTTTCACTTGTGGTCCTTTTCCTGTGGTCCAAAAGTCCTTATTTATTTTTTACTTTTACCTTTAGCCTTTTTCCAAGTGCCCCTGTGGTCCTTTTAATTCCAAAAATACATCATCATAAACCAAGAGAGTTACTAATGCTTTTATCTCACACTCTGTATGACACCTAGATCTGGTACTAGGGTAACTTAACCAAGGGTAGCTAATCCTTGGAAAAGTACACAAAACCCATTGATCAAGGGTCAGAGTGTCACACATGCCTAGACCTAGTCTAGGGCTTACGGTGCCTTCCTGGTAACAGACCAGGTGACTCAGCCATGGCATGCATGATTTGACCCTAGGTCAAATACTTGTAACAGACCAAGCGCCTCCATTCTCCCAGAGAATGGCTACTCAGAACTAAGTTGAGTCTACCAGTACTAGACTGGTCCACATCGTGGTCCCGGACCAAATGTCTACCATTCAACAGAATGGTCACTCAACACTGGGTTGAGTCTATCCAGGGGAGAGTTGGGTCTATATCATGGTCCCAGACCAGATATCTACCATTCAACAGAATGGTCACTCAACACTGGGTTGAGTCTTCACCATGGTCCTGGACCAGGTGGCCCCATTCTCCTAATAGAATGGCTCTCGATGCTGCTCAAAAAAATCAACACTCTATCCATAAGAGACATGTGCCATCACAAGAGAAACCCAGAAGCATGAACCATACATTTTCAAAGATCACAAGATGAAGAAACAATATACAAACCAAAAGAAACACTAGATCATGTCATCACATAGCTCTCGTAACAAGCTTTCCAATGAGCGAAGAATTTTGTAATTCTAATTCTATATAAGAAAGTTATGCCAATTTTAGTGAAGATGCCCAAAAATGTCTCCTCTGCAAAGTTTCGCACTTTCTCCAATAGTTGCGAAATACCAAAGAGAGACTTGATTCATGAACAAATGAAATGTTTGATATTCTATTTATATAGGTCGTGGAGGAAAGTTAGTACCTCAAACTGGGCTGACATGCAATTCAAAATTACAAATAATTATATTCTCTTTTGTTTGGTCGATTGACCCAAAAAGGTGGGGTACACCAACTTCAAGAATTCATATCTCTTCAACCGTAAGGAGTTAGAAGATGCTCCACATATAATCGGAAATGGATTGACGAGGACTATCTCCCTATGATGGGTTTATTTGCAAATTTTTGGTCTAATACCCTTAGATTCTTCAATTTGTTCAGGACTTCAAAGATTTCACACATAAAGGTACCAAAGACCATGTTAACTTATGCATAAGTTCCAAGGTCAAAGGCTTCAATGGACATCATCAAAGGCATGAGGTATTCGATGGTCTTCACATCAACAAGGAGGAGGGCTCCACCATATACTCATCATATCAAGGGTATCAAGGACCCCAACACCACCAATCAAGTGGGAACAAAGGCTTTTTCAAGAATATCATCATCATATTCAAGGTCTCCATGTCATTAAAAACATATCCAATGGTTCCACTATATATCTTCATCACCATAAGAGTACCAAAACCCCAAAAGAGGGGTACAAAGACATCACCACTAGTTTGCAACACCTTATGGGCTTCATATGCATGATCACAAGGCTACAACATGCCAATGACCATATAGCATCCAAGGGCTAGCAAACCACCATATGTGTGGGTTCAAGACCCAAACTTTCAAGGACACCAAGGACCCCATAAGAATGGGTTCCAACATACCACCATAAGTGTGGGTTCCAAGACCCAAGTCTCCACATGCAAGAGGATCAAGATCTAAGCTTGTGGACTCAAGTACCCCACAAGAACTTAACAACCTTAAGGCCATCTGTTATCCACTAATTTTGCACTTAGTGAATTCCCAGTGAGCCGCCAGCGTATTGAACAAGTCAATTGTTCATTATCAGTGCTCAAAAGTTCTGTGGTTACATCAGGACTAGTTGTGGTCCCCTTTATTAATAAAATGCATGCTCATACCCCTTAGGGGCATTGTAATAAATGCTCTAACACAACAAACTTTTTGTAAAGTACTTGGATTCCTAGGACTTGGCTATCAATTCGATTATTCCAAGGTGTTTTCCCCATTATCAATTATGCAATGTTGAATAAGCGATGTATAATTTTCGAATTTTTCACCGCTCCTCCAACGCTGAAATTTTTGTCTTGGTGGTGAGGCCTTAGGAGGTTATTAAAGTTAATGTGTCGATGTATATAAGTGTGTTAGGCATCGGTATTGAGTCGTATGGACATGTACTAGGTCCCCTAGAGTTTCGTCTAATTCCGATAAAAATAATGTTTTACGTTTTTTAAGCCATTTTTTAATGGTTTAAATGGAAAATTTAAAAATGTAAAAAAAGTGTGATGCAGAGTTCGCTTTTTACCTGTTTGGGCTCGTTTTCAAGCTCAGAGCAACTCCTTTACCCCTGGACCCAATTTTCCCATGCTCTGGTTGACTACTTTGTCCCGTATGGCATTAATTCTCTATCGGTGCGACGAAGTGGCAAAAAAATGCTAAAGTTTGACAAATTGCACCAAAGTCAAAATTTTTAAAAAGTCAAAAATCAAATTTTTAAATGAGAAAATGACATGGCATGTGGGTCCTTATGTCATGTGACCCATTTCAAAGTGTGAAAACTTTAAAACTTTGGATAGTTTAAGTGAGTTTCAAATCATGTGGGAGGATGACGTCAATTCTTAAGGGAAAGCACCAACATGTGAAGGTTGCGCTAGCATATTGGGGTGGACCCCTCCCCATGATTTAAGTTTTAAAAAGCTTTGGATAAAGTTAATATGATGTATCATTCATGATATGAAAGCGAATGGGATGGAAGGAGACTCGAACATGAGGGAGATGTTGACGCCAACACCATTCATGCAAGCAAGTGGTAGGTGTGTGAAGTGGCAGCCATCAAATCGGTTGGTAGAGTTTGGTAGGAGAGGTGGCATTTGCCTCTCCAGTTCCACTCACTTTAACTCAAACCAACTCAGTTTAATTGGACTCCTTCTGTCAGTGTAGGTAGCACCCCACTAGGTCTCTCTTAGCTATTTAAGCGAGCCCTTCTTCCTCATTCCAGATGGAAGCAAGCGACCTCTACTCATATGATTGTAATTGTTTATCTTTGTTATGAATAAAGTTGAGTCTTTGGAGGACAATATGTTGGTGTAATACTCTTTCATGGTGAATCTTGGTTCTGTAACCGAGGTGATATCTGTTTAGCATTTTTTTTGTTGTTCATGCAATTTCAAATATCTAGCTTAGAAGTTTGTATTCCAATCCGTAAAATAGGCATTTGAATCTCAAATTGCCTATTTATGTGTAATCATATAAGATTTGAAAGTTATACTTTGTAGTCGGTAATACTTGTATGCTTTTATTTTTATGTTACTTACCATACTAGATATGATCATTGCATGAAGATTTCTCGTGTAGCTTTGCAGATCACCGAAGGTGGTGTAAGACTAGAGCTCGATTACATCTTGTCTTCTTCACTGCTTCATTTTAGATCTAACTTGTTTACCCTGCAGGCACCTTCATCTTCAACCTTGTTTAAAGTTTGAAGCTTGAGCTCTTCTTCTTCCTTCTCAACGAAAAAAACACTCAACCTCAACCTCTTTCTTTTCATTTTTTGCAAGTTAAAATTTGATCATTAAAAGATTTAATATCCTTTATTTTACTTGCTTCAATTTAGATCTAAGAAAGGGCTGAAATTTTGTATCTCAAGGCTTAGATCTAGTTTCCATTTGCTTTAGCACTTCAAGGTTAAACTTTGCAATATTTTTCCAAGTGTTAAAAGTTGTAAATTATTAGTCTATTTTTGCATCTAACCCACTAATTTGGTATTTTAAGCTTGCTGGTTTTTAACAGGTCTACGGAAAAAGAGAGAGAGATGTTGCCGAATTTTTGAGTATTAAGCCATCTGGAGCACCCATCCTCAATCCTACCTCCCCCCTCTTCATTCCTCTTCTTCCCAACAGCAATTTTAAACCCGTTTGACCCATTTTCAAGGGTCAAAAGGTGCCTTACTTTTCAAGAAGTTTGATTGTAACAAATAATAAAGAGCAAGTGGGATAACAACTCCTACACCCCTCTTCCCCCATTTGGGGGAAGTTTGTATCGTCCTTTGATGTGATTGGCTTTTTCTTTCCTTTTTTAGTTAAAAGTTTTAGATTAGTTTTGCATTCATTATCTAAATAGATTCTATTTCAAAGGTTACATTAGTATCTTTAATTTCTTTTATATTTATATTTGTAGATCTAACTCAGTCTTGACCTCCCGCATAAGGCTTTCTCCTGAAAGAGATCCCTGATTGTAGTTTCCTTGTATGCAAAACTGATGTATTGCTTAGAATAAATCACAAGCACAAAATCCGTCCTTAACGAGCTGTATAGATTAGTACATTTGTTATTCGTTACTCACTAAATCAGAACAAACATTTGCCTCTACCGTGTATGCCCTACCCCTCGCGGCTTTGTCTGACACTTGGGGATATCAAAAGCAATATTGTGCATTCATTAATCTCTCACATCTAATTAATCGATTCACATTAATAAAATTTACAACCCTCAAACATTACGAAAATCCGATGTAATGAACTTGAAGAACAGTGGGCAAATTCTTCAAGGAAAGCAGGAACAACTAGAAAGTGATTGTGGGGCCATGTTAGGCTACATCCTTGTTGGTGTAGTGTTGAACACCCCCCCACGACTTCATCTAGCCCACATTTTCCTATGTGGAGCCACTTTGCTCAGAATCCGGACATATTCTCAGTACCTCACAGTATATCAAGAATCCCATTTCCCCTTAACTCACTCATCATTGAATAAGATTAAAATTAACAAAGATACACTAAACAACTTTATTTCCTTTTCAGCAACATTACTTTCGACTCCATTTTCGGCACTGGTTATATTATCATTGTTTATCACTTGCTTCAAGTCATTATTGTTGTGAATGCTATTATCATGTTGGTGAATTATATGTTTTAATATTGCATTCCTTGGTGATTTTATCAAAACTCCTAACAAACACTCTGATCATTCAAACATTAACAAACAAGAGCCTTAGCAACTCTTTCTTCGGGACTACCCCCCTTGGCTCCGTTAGGACTAGCCAAAACGAAGGATTCAGGAGCAGGTGACAGTACTTGACTCAAGACTTGCCCCCAAGGACACACCGAGCAGCTTGAAGATTTCTGTTGCGTTCCCCCACAGGTGTGTGTAAGGCGGCAACACCATCCAATGCAAGCAATGGGCTCTAGCATTAACACGTCAAGGGACTTAGACACATGAGCCACATCATCCATCCAACAACCAATCAAGAGACCAAAACAAGTACAAGCATAACAAACAACACAAAGACCAGTAACCAAAGATCAACCAGGATCAAGGAACTCGACAATGGACTCAAATGGGACCAAGATACAACTTACGGGCACTTGACCAAGTCAATGGGTAACCAAGGATTTTGCCATTGTTCCAAGGCCTCCAAGGACTTCAAGCTTGGGCTTGGACAAGGTCAAAAAGGGCTCCTTTAACACAAAGCTCCTTTAACACAGACAACCACAAACTAAACACTAACCCTCAGGGGCTCCACAAGGGGCACCAAGGACTCAACAGTTGGCATCAATGACAACTTAACCAATAGTTGGTAACAGGAAGTTTTCACTGAGGTGATAGTGGTGTGCATTCCTCTAAGGTTTCTCCTTCATAGCACTAGTGGATTGCGACTTTTCCAACCAAGTGCTAATGAAGTTGTAACAAACAAGATTCAATCCGGGAGCCAACAAGATTAAATGATATATTGAATTTTGGATTTTTGCATCATTTTATATCATTCTAGGGAAATCTTGGAGTGTTGTATTCTTTCTATTGAAGTTCTATTGGAGGAAACCTCAGGCCTTGAAGTGTAAGTGTTTGGCTAGAATCTCTACAACAAAGAGAAAAACAAACTCCCACCCAAAAAAAACTATTGTGATTTCTTATTAATTCCCACCAAGTAAGGGTGGCATCTATGACCCACTCCTCCAATATATATCCTAGCTCATACCCTAGTCCATGCAAACATGATTCATTATCCCTCCTATGATCGCTACGCCATAAGACAAGCTACAAGGCTAAACCACAAAATATTAAATTTCACTTTGGCAAGACGCAAGAAACAAAGATCAAGATATTACACCTTTTCTAGATAAGCCCCTAATCTTAGAGGAAGAAGAATAGGAAGAACATGATATTTGCGACTATGACTTGGGGATTGATATAAAGCAAGAATTGCATAAAGTCATGCAAAATGTACCACTAAGCGAATTAGTAAAACTACCAACAGTCAAAGATCAAGTTCAACATTTTTTTGATAACATCCCAGTAGCAAATGCTCCTGAAATCGTTTATAAGTCTTACCATATTCATTCAAAGTGTTAGAGGTAGAGAGGTAGAAGTAGATCCTCCTATTCATATTCACACTACTATCTATGAGAGGAAGAGTGGAGGCCATCCTCCTTTCTATCTCACATTACAAATTAACAACCTCTTGCTCCATAATTGCATGCTAGACTCCGGAGCTGCTATGAATGTTATGCCTCTAAGTATTATGAAAGAAATGGGATTAGAAATCACCCATCCGTATGGAAATGTTTGTGGAATTGATTCGAGGGGTGTCCAAGCATATGGGTTAATCAAGAACTTGAAAGCTATAATTTATTTGCTTGCCCCGATTTAAATACCATGATAGATGTAGTGGTGATTGATCTTCCCCCGATGTATGGCATGTTGCTATCTAGGAAATGGGTTGTTGGGTTAAGTGGATATCTAATGATGGATTTGTCATATGCTTGCATACCTAATTCTGACGGGAATTTAATAAGAGTTTGTAGGGAGCCTTTTATTGTTGGATATCTTGAAACATACGAAGATGGACTGAAAAATACTTATGGTAAAGGTTACTTGGGTGTTGAAAGAATAAACATGGTAAAAGATGACGAGAATTATACATATGTTTTCTTTATGAGAGTAGGTAGTTCTGATTCTGAAGACGAAAGTGATGTCAGGTTCAGACAAGAGCTTATTCATCAGCAGTTGATAGGGGAAATTATGGACAATAATTCTACGCATTTTTTTGATGCCCCTGATCATTTATCCCGATTATCTATAGAATCCCTTAAATCAACCTTACATAGTGAGGCTTCCACCGCAAGGAATGATGTGTCAAATTCTCTAACAAGAAGAACTTATCGCCCTATCCAAGAGATTAGGCAAGATCTGAGAGATAACTTAAGAAGGGAAATGACAAAGCTTATAAATTGAAGTTGGGAAGAAGATGTTCTAATTAACAATGCCTTCGGTGAGGAATTTTATCTGAACAATTTGCTTGCTTTTCAAACTAACATTTCCTCCCATGTAGTTGAAAGCAAAAACTAAGCTTCTACTAGTACTCAAGATGAATTGGTTTATTAACATGAGCCACCAGACCAAGGAGCAAACCTCAATAACTTACACTACCCATTCGCTTCACAGTTTCCATGTTTTTTGTTACCTCCAAAAAGACCTGTGGATGATACATCTCACATTCCTACTACACATTTGCCATCTTTGGAAGAGGAGGTAGAAAGAAACCTATCTGAAGCCTCATGAAAGGGAAAATTACCCATGCCCCACGAAGAAGGTTCTAGTAAGCAAGTTGATCATTCTTACACCATTTCTCCCCTTAAAGCTGACATTGATGAAGTTTTTCGAGATTTTTGGACTGTGGGGGAAACAGTTAAAGAAGTAATATCAACACTCCGAGAGGAGGTGAAGAGTGAGTTAAGTGAACCTAGAAGAGAGGAAAGAGAGATTTTGATTGGAAGAATTGCCATTCCAATAAACTAGGGTCCTCCATGTTTCAATGCCATACCTGAAAGAAGTAGGGGTATGCAAGAAGTAGGACAATGCCATTTCCTCGTACCAAAGGCAACGTTGATGCCTCCATAATACCTACCCAAGATATTCAAGTTGTGTCTTCATCTATTAACCGGCATAGGTATTCCTATGGTGATAAGGTGATTGTTGAGAATCGTGCTTTTAATCACATTTCAAGACAATCAGGAAATCTTTGGATGGGACCACTAACAATAGAACGGTAATATGTATTTTTTATCTACTGAAGATGGTCTATTTTTTATCTACTGAAGATGGTCGCAAGGTCCAAATTCCTATAAATCAAGTTTATTTAAGGGACTATGTCTCAGGCATGACTTAGCATACCATCTTTTCACCATCTGTTAGAGTAGGTAGGATTGAATAAGCTCTTTGAGCTGTAGTTGAGTCTTTTCTCTGCCTGATTAATGCATGAGTCTTCTAGTTACTGAGTTTGGTATGTCTTTAGTTTGTTTATTGGATTTGAATTTATTAGAGTAGAATTTACTTTTCAGCATTTTATTTTCTAGCATTATTCCTGTCAGTTTATTTTTTTGCATATATTTTTTCCCATACATGTTGCTCTGGTATTTCCTGCTTCCAAGTGCGCAGAAACAGGTAACACATGAAGAGGAAGCAAAACTTGAAGTGTTGGATTATTTGTTATTGATAGTGCTGCAAACCAGAGATTTCTGAGGTTCTCAAGCACTCTCTTCATTAGAGCACTTGTCCCAGTTGGAGCCAGATGTTACCCCATATACATTTGCAGTTGGGATACCATGATGCAGCGTACAAATCTATCTCTTATTCTATTCCAAGCTATTTTTAACATGGGATTTTAGCATGGATCATTACAACCTCATCCATTTCTGAGACTTGTTCAATAGAGTTTCCTTGCCAAGACTAAGATTCATTAGTGCATTGAGATGCTTTCAGTGATGACCTCGTGCATTTGAGCAAAGTAGTAGATCAGATATGGTACACATGGCTACAGAGGGGCCCTATCAAATGGAGACAGGTATATATGGTGCGATCAAGTATATATTTCCTTGCTTTGATTTTGCTCTATGATGTATGTCAAACACCTAGGCTTGTCTTGTTAGGTGGATCATGGTGACCTATGCTTATATATGTATACTAATGCTTGAACTTGGATCATGGTGACCTATGCTTATATATGTATACTAATGCTTCAAAAGTTCTCGCTTTGGGAGCATTTCGAGAGCGTTTTTTGTATAGTATATATTTTAATATATTTTGATGGATTTATATCTAAAAAACATGTACGATGTTGAATTAGCTATAGAATACATGGCTTAAAAGTGAAACCATATAACATCAATCATCTAGTAGTAATAACTTATAACATTATCATCAAATGATCAACCATATAAACTTTTGTAGGAGCTTCGCAAAGAAGGGAGGTACCATAACATTGTCATCAAATGATCAACCAAGTATAGGAGCTTTTAGTATAGGAAAAGAAAGGGAGCACCTTGGGAGCATTCTCCCAAAATTGGGAGAGTTTTGGGAGCGGGCTTCCGAAGAAAGCGAGCTTTGGGAGCAGGAGCGATGGGGTGGGGGACGCTCCCACATAGCATAGGTTAAGACTAATCAAAGGACTTAATGTTGAAGACTGTTGCTCATGCCATACTTATACAAATATTGGACCTTAGTGCTATGTTCATACCATGTGTCATTTGTCCCCATCCATTCAGTTCATCCATGATTGATCCTTAACCCATGAGTATAGCAAGATCAAGACTTATGAGATTGAAGATCACTTTCCCCAGTTTGATCCCTATGCATGATGGATCCCATGTTTTCTGTGTCTCGGCTCTGAGTTATCCCGAAGAGTGCCAGCTAAAACTCGAAGCAATGTGTCTACCAACATTACATGCATTATATGTTAAAAATACTATCTGTTGAAATGCAAAGCCCTCAAACAAAAGAAAAATGTGTCTTTAGACACAACTAAAAAAGGGTTGTAAAATAATATTGTGAAAAGGCCTAAAGAAAAAACAGTGGATAAACAAATGCTAAATCTAAAGACTGTTGGCCACTATTTGAAATGTAATGATTATTTCCTCACGGAGCCTACAGGTTTTGATGTGAGATGGGGAAAGGGACCTCTAATTCACAGTATCCCCGAGGATCTTCGCATTACAGTTCTTGTGTACTCAACACAAGGGTCCTAGTAAAGATCCTCACGGAGCTTGTTCTTAGCTTGGATGCGATCCGTATACATGTTGTTAGAGTTGAATTGGCTCTTTTCAGGTTAGCTTATCCACTTATGAGACACCACCATCCCCTATTGTCCATATGTCATGTGTATGTCACTGTGGTCATGTGTAATTGTCAGCATTCTGAAAGATCGTGTAGTCAAAATCAGCTACAAGTCATCTCCCTTTGCCTTAGCCTTGTTTTCCATCATCACCCAGCATTAGCACATTGTTTAAACTTTGTAAGTATGGCATGCACAAACAAAATTCCAGAAGGTTCCAAGATTTTTCAAAGGCACAGCTATATCTTACTTATTATTATTATTACTATCACCATGATTATGAATAACATGATTTAAGTTTGGTTTTGATATACACCATTGGAGCATTTCTTACCTTGGATGCATGCAAGATCGTATGGGTACAGTATCTCACCTCTAGTTTGGGTAATTTGACCTGGTCAACCCAGTTGACCAAGTCAAACACGGTTCCCAAGGCAGTGACTCAAAAAAAAATGCTTATATTTGTTCCAAACATGCCCAAGACCAATACTGCAGTTTCAGTTTTGAGAGTTTGCCCCAAATCTCCTTATCAGTGATTATTATCACTTTATTATTGGCCAAATGATCAAATTTTATTACAGATGGCAATGATTTTGGTTATCCTAGAGCATTGCAGTGTTCCAGGGGGGTATGAGTAGTCACTTATACCATTCTCCTATGTCTCCAGATCATCCAGTTCAGTCAGTTTGGCCCAATTCTCAGCCTGGACAGAGTTATGATGATTTTTATCAGTTTCAGAGGGTGTACCACCAAAAAATGAACTAGGGAACTCACTAAAAAATCGATTTGGCCTATTGGGTCAAGGAAATGGCTTGGAAATTTGTCTGATGATGTAGTTTGGCTCCCCAGACAGTTCTTCAACAGTTTCAGTCCGCATTGTTGTCCGGAATATTTTATTTTTGGCTCAGTCAGTGAGGATGTCCCCCAAGGGGCGCCCCTCAACTTGGCTAGATGATGTATTGTATGGTTATATCTTATGATATGAGGTTGTAATGGGGCCTAGGGTGAATTAAGCCCCTAGTGACCCCCTTTTGATGTATTACCATGATCACATCTTATGTTATATTTTATTTTGACTTAGACAAGGTGTTCTTGGGCAAAGGTGCGCCCCCCCTTGATCTAGTCAATGTGATCCATGTAAAGTTAATCTCCACCATTGATGATGTTATAATCTCAACCGTTGGATGCAAAAGTGAGTTAGGGTTTACGTCTCTCAAAAGCTATATAAAGACGAGACCCCCCACCCATTGTAAAGCATGAGCCCTAGCACTGGAATATTGAATAAGAGATGTTTCTGGGATCCATTACTTGTGTACTTGTAGATGAATGATGTGATGATGATTGAAACTGTTTCTCTCTTGCACTGAGATTGTTCCGGAATATTGTCTTGTATATTTTGTACCCATTTCGATTTGCAGGCAAAGAAGGCGATTTGGAGAGGGGGCGCATTGGTGAAGCTTCACCCTGACGTTCAGATTGATTTTTGACAAAGAGTGATTATTTCTTTATGACTCTTCGCTTCTTGATTATTAGCTTCTACTTTGCAGATCTCGATTTATTTGTCATTACTTATTGGTTTTCCCATTGTGTGGTAGGTAGAGAGGACGCTAGGGTCACCGGGCAAATCATTTGCATCAAGATATTCTTTGGACTTCTCATTTGATCTATGAGGAAGCAATCCTCATCATCCCTGAAGGTATCTACAGATTCCAGGCAAGTTTCTCAGCTTCTTTCTCTGTATTTTATTTTTTCCTGCATTGCCAATCAACTATTCTTATTGTAAAAACCCTTGTTAGAAGTAGGAAAATTCATCAGACCAATTTGCACTAGGAATCTGCGAATTTGGCGATCTAGGTTTTGTTGGCCATCCTGAAAGACTCTCTCTCCCTTCTAGGCGTCAGCATTGGACTCCATTTTCCCATCTTCGGGCACTGATCCTTGTCAGCGAGTGAGCGCCCCTGTTCAACCTGGCTACTAGTTTACCCTTGTTTATGTTCTGGTTTTGCTTGGTTTCTGTAATACTGTCAAACCTCTCATCCAAGCAAGTGTGTTGAAAGCCATAATTCTCTTATTCAACCTCGCCTTTGGGAATTTCCATTTTTCTGATTAAATTCCCCCAAGGTCCTGGGATGGATCTAGTGAACAAACACACTGATCCTAGATCTAATTGTAATTCCATAATTCACTGATCAATTTCACTTGAGTAACATTTATACCATCCTTAAACACCCGTACTCAAGTATCCCTTAATTGGTGGCTTATCCCTTAAATCTAGGGTTTCTAGCTCTCACCTTACGTATTCCCAATTTGTTGGTTTGATTTGGTGATTAGCTACAGGTCTGTCCTTCTAGGATAGGTCTGGGTCTCCCCCTTTGTCACTTGGGCATTCAGTGGCATAAAGCGAAAGAAATCCTAACCGACGTGACAACCATTCATCTTTTGGAGGTTAGGTTTTTCGTGGTTCGCGGTTTTAGTTACTCGTCCCCTCTGCCATTCTGTACAGGATTATTCTACGAGGCAATTACACGATCCGTGATAAAAACAACATTAATAATTTACAGCTCCTAATTAAACTCTACAAAGAAACTTAGTAAGTAGGGACTACCCCCAATGACCTTTTGGGAGTTGGAGTCTAAACGAAGGAGATAGGAATCGAGGTAGCATTGGATTCTAAACTCATAGTTTCCCTCAAGAACATACTTAGCGGTCGGGAGATTTATTTGTGGTGAAGTGTGTTTTAGGCAGCAACAGGGTCTACGACTCCGCAGGTTAACTCAAACTGTGTATCTCTTCATTATGTGTTTGTGTTGTTGTTGCTTTGATTCGTAAATCATTATTTTGATCTAGTTGATTCTTTCAACGTGGATGGTAGATCAAAGGTGGCCTTGGCTACAGCGTCATTCAATGTCAACTATCAAGCCCTCACCATTTATGCCTGCCGTGTTCTGTCATTTTTTGGTTCGATGTTTGATTCCACCGGCGTGTAGCTTGTGAGGCGCTTTCTATTTGTCAGAAATTTATATATTTTTCTCCATTATAATAGTCAATTAATAGTTATGGGTTGGCACTTATCAATGGAACTGGTGACAGGTCGACTCTAGCAACCACAACACGACATGGTTTTGCAAATGCGCACATTATAAAATCGATGACACTTGTGCAGCATCTTGTTGAAGCAATCTCGTCCTGTTAGCAACTGCAATAGGATAGTGGGCGCCCATAGGGTCTATCCATCTGCGACCTCACGGTGATCGTCCTCGCCTATGTTTTTTTGGTAGTCGTTCTACAAATCAAGCAACAGCAAGAAATGGGGTGTGAGCATTTAACCATTTCATGCCACAACTTATCCTCTTGATTTAATGTTTGATTGGTTGTTTTTTCACCATCCAGTTCAACAGTTGGCTAGGGATAAATGGCAAGGGTATATACACGAGCACACTTTGGATATTTTGTCTCTAATGCTTTGGAATTATGGATTATAATCTTTAAAATTTAAATATTTTGTCTTTTTTAGTAAACCAAGTTTTTAATTTAAAATCGACCGAGTCATTACCAATTCCAAGTCCAAGTCCAAGTTGACCCTCGAACTCGACCGATTCCGAGTCCAAGTCCAAGTGTTAAAACATTGGTGGTTAAGTGGTATCTAGCACTTGAGTTTTCAACCACCTGTTGTTAAAAAGTGGCAACAAGGAAGGTCTTCTATCATTTGCATGTGTCCTTGCTTGATGGAAGACATAAAACAGGAAGCCAGATTGATCATTGCCTTTATCCAAAGTTTATACTTAGGAAAAGTGCATTATGTGATCTGATTTTAATTTGACTTAACAGAGGCACTTTTATAAAGTTCAAGTGAAAAATAATTTAAGTGATGGCTAATCTAATCTTGGCCATTGATCTCACCAGAGGATCTCATCCATTGGTCCATTGTGAGAGTTAGGGTTTTCGCTTGGCCATTGAGTTAAATGGAGATTGATTTGGTGGAGAGAACACACAACACAGCTGCTTTGACACACACAGGCGGAGAGTGAGAGAGAAAGTTTGCACAAGAATTTTCCAAAGATCGACAGAGCAGCACAGGAAAATCGCAGAGGTCGTACAGTGTCACAGGGAGGTCGTACAGTGGCGCAGAGGCCGTGACGCAAGAAGTCGTACGCGGTCGTACATTGACGCAGGGAGGTCGTACAGTGACACAGAGGTCATGACGTAGGCAGTTGTACGCAGCGGTACAAGAGATGTAGGAGGTCGTATAGGTGACATCAACATTCGTACAGTGACGCGAAGGCCGTACGGGTGACGCAAAGGCCGTGAGGGTGACGTAGGCAGTGACGCGAAGGCCGTACGGGTGACGCGAAGGCCGTACGGGTGACGCGGGCAATCACGCAGGGCCGTACGATCTTGTTGGGTTTTCTCTGTGAGTTTTGGTTGTATTATTTTTCCAGGTTGGGTAAAATCAATTTCTGGATTGTTTTGTTCTATATCTTTCTAATAAAAATATCTTCTCAGACTGCTGCACCAGTTTTTCCATCTTGGGTCTTTTCTCAGGGGTTTTTAATAATATTTATACCCGAAAATATTGGTGTCTCTATTGATGTAATTGTTGTTCTATTTTTCTCAGTATTTATTTTCCGCTGCAATATTTGTGAGGAAACTCATTTGTGGTTGTCAGTAATGAAAAAAAAAATTATATATTGGATAACTCAACATTGGGTTTTAAGGAAATTTACACTTGTCCCCTTCTCACTACTATGCACTAAACATTTGTATTCTGGTGGTACTTTATGATTAATTATTTTATAATATTTTATTTGATTACCTCATTTTCCTAATCAAAATGACAATCATGCTTTGAAAAGTCTGTATCTTGAAATATTTTTTACAAAGATGATATTCTCCACCTACTTGAGAATTTGAGGCTTGACGGTTAGGGGCACAGTGGCACACCTTTTTGTTACTAATATTTATATGAACAAAAATTCATTTACAATAAGAAATAGAGCTTACCTATATGCTAAAAGGCCCAATCAAATGCAATAATATATTGATAGATGTATATCAAGCATGAGGATCGAGTATAACAAGCATGGTCTCAAGAGACCTTGGTCTTTATAGCTTTTACAACCCATCTGTAGTTGGCAAAGCAGAATCTTCAAAAAGCATTAAGAGTATAAGTATTCATAATGATAAATAGTTGTTGATATTGAACTAATACTTCCTTCGATACCGTGTGCTAGTCCTACTCACAACAAGGTCTGAATAGGGAATACTCAAACTTGGCTGAAGTTAGTGCTCATGGTTTCCTTGTGTTGCAGCAAGATCTTTGTTGCCATCCACATATGTAAGCTCAAAGGTTTTGCACCCCATGTAGTTGCTTGATGTTTGGAAATGCTTTTACACTTCTTGTTGAGCTCTAATTAACTCTAAGTCGCAAGTTACAAACATCATGCACAGTTTTACCTGGTATAAATGAATTGTAATTGTTATGAATAACTCTTGCATTCTTATATATTATAATTATTAAGTGTTCACAATTTCTATAGCAATCGGCATCATCAAGTCCTTATCTCAAGATTATAGAGGAGCTTGTCTTCAGGCCATCTAATTTGATTTCACGGTTACTATGACTTCTAGAATGACAAAACAATTGGAAGTCACTATCTATAATTATAAGCACCAAGGTTATAAATAATATGTCAATAACTAATTGTTTAAGCAAATGAAAAACTAAAATCAAAAGAATTATTTTCCAAAATAGCATTTCCCACCAGCAAACTCAACTTATGACATGATCATCTCACCTTTAGGTAGGTAAAGATATCCTTCTTGATTTTCATGTACTTTTCTTCTATATAGAGGGAAGCCTGACCCTGTAGAACACCACAATAATAATATTTTCATCATAATGAGCAATAATAAGGGAGAAAAGTGTAGAAACATTTGTTTATCTACATGTATCAATGGATCATACATATTACAGATCATGCATTCTTGCTTTTCAATCTAGAAAAATAAAACATAAAAGATATTCATATAATTTGAAATCTCAAATTAAAATTTTAACATTACATTATTTTACACATAACATGAACAAAATTTAGATGTACCTTTCAATGGCTCTCATAGAAGATTTAAATTCAAACCCATGATTTTCAAGTCGATAATTCTTTCAGTTGTTGTTATGATTTTTATCATCAGAAATAGATCAAGATAGTTGATCATTTCTAAAAGATAACAATAGAGACATTGCATGAAAGAAAAAGACTTTAATTTATATCTCCATACGCAGAACACCACTGAACATGAAACATTCTCCCTAATGGAATTCACAAAAATAAGAGAGAGTTGAACAAAACCAACGCAAACCCAAACTCTTTAATAAGGAGAAGAACGAACCAGCATTATGGAAAGTGCAATATTTGAAGAGATATCAACCAAGGGCAAACCTAAGAACAAGTGTGATAGAAATAGAAATAAACCCAAGCACAAGAGAGCACAACACTTGATAGTTGCCTTTGGTCAAACCACTAGAATAAAAAAGAATCACATAATGATAAATTACAAATGAGAGTTGTGTATTTATACATTACTTAAGAGTAGGGTGTGTTAGCCCCTAACATGGGTGGGGTGACTTGATTGTCATTGTTAGCACAGATTTTCTATGGGGCTTTATCCCTCATTTTTGCCAAAGCAGGCTAGACTTTTTATCAGTCCTTTACAGTGAGCATCTAAGACATATCATGTATGATTGGCGGATTGAGATTACTATGAGATCATAGCTGGATAAGGTGTTGTCGGCAGGGCCTTGGAGGAAGGACCTAGGTCATTTGCTGAGCCTCTTCTATGATCCTATGCTATACATTTTGAACCTTTGAACATGGACTGCTACACTATTGGACATTGAGTTTGGATCCCTGTCTTTAGAGTTTCAGATATGTGCCTATAATGTTCATCCTACAACTTCAGTGGTGGGTCAGGCATATTGCTTAGAGGTTTTTATTTGGATTATTATGACTTTTATTGATAAGCTAACTAGTAGTATGGCTTATTCTACACCTGTGATCATCCGGTGTATGTTGTGAGTACGATAGCTTGTGTAAACATAATAGTGAGTATTAGTTTTGATTTTATATACATATCTTTCTTTGGTGTGGTCTCCAGTGAATTGAACTGATCAACCTCTCCCTTGGTTCCATACTTAAGCTTATCCACCTTCCTCCCATCCATCTTGTTACAAAATCCTTTTGATCTGGATATGACTAATAGCTCAAGGACCCTCCCCTCTGTGACCTCTTTGTTAGGATGGCCTCCATGTCTTTCCTCGGCGTCTAGGCTCGGGTGTGTGTGTCGAAGCCTTCTAACCCCATTGATCTCTTTTTGCTTGTAGACCCTTGTGGATTAAGTGCAAGCTAAGGTTGGCATAGTCACCAAAAGTGTATCCCTAAGGTTTGAAACAAGTTTCCCCATCCTTGAAATTGATTGCTGGTTGGAAGTGCAGGTACTCCTTGAATTAAGAGGTATTGCCTATTTGCTCTTAAAAAGAATTACTATGGCAAATTATATGGCACCTATGGACAGTGATTGGCAGCAAAGCTAAGGTCATGTCATAATTGGTGCCCAAAAGGCAATCTAGGGCCAGTACCTTTTAGTAATTAGCTAACTAAAGAATTGCAAATAAAGAAAGTGCTTCAAAGAAATATCAAAAGAAAGAAAAGGAATCAAAAAGAAAAATGAAAATGAAAGGCAAATTGTGAAAGTTATGTTACCGACTAGGCTGCACCTAGTTGGACTTTCAGTGAGCCACCAATGACGAACAAGATACTTGTTCGTATTCAGAGTTCAAAAGTCCTTTCAGGCCTTCATGGCTATTTTATTTTTTGTAACACATGTTCATACCCCCTTGGAAAAATTTTATTAAATGTCCTAGCATTTAATTTTTTATAAAAGGCTCGGCTTCCCAAACTTAGGCATCAAGCCAACTAGCCCAGAGTGTTTTTTCCCTTGGTTATTATTGGTTGTTGAACAAATGACTCATAATTTCTGAGTTTTTCACTCACACCTCCAAAGTTAGGGTAGTCATCTTGGTGTTTCGGCCTTAGGAAGTCATTAAAGCCTTCATGTCAATGTTTTTCACCATGCTAGGCATTCGAATTGAGTCGTATGGACATGTACTAGGTACCCCTAGAGTTTCGTCAGTTTCCGAGAAAAATATTTTTTTCCGTTTTTTAAGCCATTTTTTAATGGTTTAATTAAAAAACTTCAAAATGTAATAAAATTCAGATACAGAGTCCGTTTCTAACGTGGGAACACTCATTTTCACACTCGGAGCGTCCATTTTACCCCTCGGGACCACTTTCCACATCGGTCGAGCAGCCAAAACACCTCGTGAGGCATTATTTGGCTAAAAATGCATCAAGATGGCATTTTAATGCTAAGTTTGGAGAAATTGGCACTATGGTCGAAAGTTGAAAAGTCAAAAATTTAAAAATATTTATGGATGGGGTGACATGGCATGGGTCCCTCGACATTTCTCTTCATGTTTTAACTTAAGTTTTAAAACTCAAACTCTTTATAAGAGTGAGGACCCTCATTGTAATGTTCTATCATACAATCTATTAATAATAATGTGTTGTGTGTTATTGAGCTCTCATGTCTTCATTAACGTAACCCGCTCTATGGTTTCTTGATTTTTTCGTTTTCGTAATAAGGACATCTAAACAAACGCCTTTGGGGCTGCACTTTAATTCATTTTACGCAATTTTTATGATCGGATAGTTATCTTTAAACGATAAAAAAATTTGGGATTGGATGGTTATTTTCATATTTGTTGAGCTCCACATGATAAATATTATTTATACTTTCATAGGTTGAACTTTAATTGTAGGGAGTTGCTTACATGGTACTATTATTTACAATGTTGAAAAAGTCGGCCTCAGCAAATAGTCGGCAAGGGTCCCGAATACAACTTCTCGGCAACATCGGCGAAAAAATCGAGAAAAAACGGCAAAAGTCGGCAAACATTAAAAAATAGAAAATACATTCATTTTTTTTAGAATTTTAAACATATAAAGCAACAATAACATCAAAATAACATATTGGAACATAAATATGAAGAAAGCACCGATGTATATCATCATCATGTAGTCATGCCAAATATAAAATGATACATCAAAGTCGATACTGAAAGTCATTTCTTCTAAATAAATAGTATAAAGTTGAAAAAGTACTGATTAAGACTCAAAAATGTATAAAGTTTAAAGTATTGATCCATGGTTTTTTTCGTACTATACTATGCACAAATAAATAGTAACTATGAGTTCTCGATTATTGCTGTGTATAATGTTCATTGTTTTGCAGAGCGATTAGACTTTCTCAAGCATCCTAAAATATTGCCATATTTTTTTTGATGAACCACTGTTTGTCTAAATGATAAAAAATATTCCTGTAGTTTTTCATGTGTTGTTGCCACCACACCCTGTTGATTATCTTTATGGTGATTCTGATTAAATGTAGTATTAATAAGCGATGGAACAGTAGTTGGCTTATTGCTGGTTGTGAATATTTTCTTCTAAATCTTTGTACTTGGCATCATTTTCCTACAAGTCAACCCTGTGATTTTGTCAATGTTGAAAAAGTCGGCCTCGGAAAATACATTAAAAACTAGAATTGGAGGCCTGGGCGACTTTTAACATCAACTCGCGACTTTTATGAAAAAATCGCGATTTTTAAGGAAAAGTCACGACTTCCCGAATTTTTAAAAAAGCGCGGCTTTTGCTCGCCGAAAAACCGTCTTGGACCAAAAGTCGCGACTTTTCCAATTTTTCGCGAGAAGTCAGAGAGGTTTTCAACACTGATTATTTGCACTCTTAAACAATTTTTTCAAAGATAAATCTCAGATATTTTCTCTTTAATGGTACATTTACTTACCATTTCAAATCTGAAAATTCATAGCCAATAGCACCTAGAAGTAACCAAACATACCTTTGATTTTCAGGACCAGGTTACTTCTCTCTTTTCAGCACTTTGCACGGAAATTTCATCTTTTAAGTTGTTGGAATTTATATGCTATTTTAACCACTAATTTTCTGCAAATAATTTCTTTTAAGTTGTTGATTTATTTCTGATTAAGAAATCTGGTTCTGTTGGCAAAACCAACAACAAAAGATATCCTATTGTTGTCTGCAATTATGCTTATTATTTTTCAGATTAAAGTCACAATTTACACAGAATCTTTAATGTTTTTTAATGGCAAATGTATCATCTTAAGTGTTTTATATCATTGTTGTTCATGCATGTTAATTTTATCATTATTGCAGCAATATTCCTAGGTCAATATCTCTTTCATATGGTCATATTCTTTTAATGATTACTGATCAATTGGTTTCAGCAACAAAGTTTCATTGGCATGCTCATTTAATGATGATGGTTGTTCATGTTTTACTTAATACATCATTTTATGCTCAATGGTTTATAAGTTATAATCTTCAAATCATTCAATTTGATTCCAAGTAAACCTTTTGGGCCTTCAACCAATCAAAAGCTGAGTGAGTAGATAATTTGTCTTAGTTGCCTTAGAGAATCCCCCCTCAGTGGTTTGTCTAAGCCACTTAAACTAAAGAGAAGTATAAGTAGGTGACAGCTACCCTATTTCCATAGTTGCACTTGGCTAGAACCTTTTGAGTCCTTGCACTTAGGGTGTTAGTTTTTGTGGCAACACGGTGCTTTCCTCAAGACGGGTTATGTGTACGTTTTTCACAAGTTTCAGCCTACGGTTTAGAAGTGAAAATATCACAGTTTATTAACGAACCCAGAAAATGTAAAGGCTGGAAATAATCATAAAATTTTCAGACTTAAAAACACTGCTGTAACTTCAATCTTTCATGGACAGAAAGTAAATAAAATGCACGCCATTCGACACACTGTACTCAGAAATTTTTGGCTAATGGCCCTGGAAAAACCCACAAGGGGAAAACCAGTCAGAGAGAGAGAGAGTTTTATTATTTCTTCCAAAAAAAAAATCAGACAGTCTTTTTACAGTCAAAATACAACTTATCTCAACCCAGCAGGCTGCCTCGTTTTCTGTGCCAATGCTGCCTCAATTTCTATGCAAGTTTCTTCTCGAAAACTGTGCCGAAATAACAGCAAAAACCCATTCCTCGATTTCTATGCAGGAATGCTAAATTTCTGCCCTCGAAAAATGTGCCTGAGTTTGACCTTGAAACTCGTGCTCAAATCCGTACTGTACGGATGTCGTACTCTTCTTGATTTTTGTGCCTGTAATAAATGAAGGTCGTACTCTCCTCAAGATCTGTGCAAGCAATAAATGCAGTCTCGATTTTCGTGCCCACTGGAAATCACTTCAGCTAGGTGCCTCGAAATTCATGCCCTCTCTCTTCTTCTCTCTTCAGCTCACTCTCTTCTCAAGAATGAAGAATGTTTGCCTTTTCCCTTGCTTTTGTCTAAACCAATGTTGCACAACTCGGACTCAGCAAAGAATCGGCTGGCATATGACTCGTCGACTCGGGAAAGGCTCGGGAAGACTCAGGACAGACTCGAGAAAGACTCGGGAAGACTCGGCAAATAGGGAAAAAAATTAAAATATGGTGCATTTTGAGCACACAATAGAGATTAATGGCATTTCCAATTGTTTAATGAATTTATAAAAAATATGTGATCCTATGTGGCTGAGATACTCAACCCACAGGCCCCACACAATTGATTATTTTGTTTTTTAATTTTTAATTTTTATTGTTATTTAATTTTTAATTTTAAACTTGTTGCCGCCTAATTCACACTTTAAGACACAGGAAAGTCACAACCTGCTATGTGTGTCCTTGGGGGCAAGCGAGAGCTGGGGACCACTGTCACCACAGTCCACAACTCCTCCGTTTAGGCAAGATCCCAATAGAGCCAAGGGGGGTAGTCCCTACAGGAAAACTAAGTTCCAGATTTATTAATCAATTACAAATTAATTAAAGGGATCTTTTATTAAGATTGTGAGGCTAAGGTTTTGAGAGATGACAGTCAAACCAATGCAAGATGCAATATTTAAATGACAGTCAATCCTTTTATTTATAACCAGTGCCTAAAGAATGGAGTCAGAGAATGCAACTTTCAATGGATGCAGTCTAAGTTGATTATCCCACAGGTAAAGTTGTCTAACAAATGAGATGAATAAACAAATAAATGGTACAATTATAAACAATAATGAACCAAGATATTTAAGCAAAAGTACAAATGATCTAATTTTATCAGTGTAAACAAATGAACAGGTAAAAATAGCTACAGTTTAAACAAATATGAACCAGATTTACAGATTATAGACAAAGATAGCTAAAGGAAAATGCCTTAAATGAGAATTATTAAACCAACAGTAAAAAGAACAGACTTTAGGTTGAATTACTTGAAGCAGCTAAACAAGTGTTAAGCATTCACCACATAAAATTGTAGAACTGAAAAGTAAATGAAACTGAAAGTAAAGTGCTGAAGTGCAATGCTGGAGTGGGAGTGTGCTGAAATAAAAAAAGTTATAGAACCGGTTTTGCAATGTTTCTTGGTTTATTTTAGGTAGATTTTATTAATGTTTTTCTTCTTGAAGTTTAGTTTTCGAACCGGTGGTGTGACTACCCCAATCCAGTATTTCTCAAGTCAAAGAGGGAATGCTGTTGCGCTCAACAAAGTGGGAGCAAAGCCCACCCGTAGCTCACAGGTCAAACCCCAATGCCCTGGTGCTCAACAAGGGGGACGTAGAACGCCTAGAGACCCCCCACGGTCTTCTACCCCAAGTCGCCTCCGAGGGCACTGTTTTTAATCAACAGGAAAAACAGCTAGATGGATGCTTATTAAACTAAGACTTCTCTATCCCATGTCGTATCTCGTGAGTACCCCGAAGGGTGATAACCAAGTAGAGGAACAGAGGCTAGTGAAGTTGTTGTTGGTTAATTTTAGAGGGTAAATTTTAGTCTTGATGATTAGCATACAAAGTTTATTTTAAACTATCAACAAGATCAACCAAGCGGTATCCCTTATGGGAGGTGCTGGTACTTGATCTTGAACTTGGAAAATAAAATGTGTTGATTGTAGCAGAAAAAAGAAAGTTGTTTTAATTACCTAAACCCCCACTTCTCCTGCTTTTCATATCCAACTTGAAGTCCCTAAAGGGAGATGACAAGTGGACAGAGGATACACCGGATAGGTGGGTTGTATGGTTACTCCTTTAACAGAAAATTAAAAATTATTGAAACTTGAAAGAAACTGTAACTAGCTAAAGCAAAGCCTAACCGCACAGCAATCTTTGTGACAGAGATGGTGGTTTGTCACAGAGATAGTGGATAAACTGAAAATAAAACAAGTTATCCTAACCTCACAACAATCTCTGTTACAGAGATGGTGGTCTGTAACAGAGACAGGTGGGTAAACAGAAGTAACAAAAAGATTAAACTAACCTCACTTCAATCTCTGTGACAGAGATGGTGGTCTGTCACAAAGATAGGTGGGTAAACAGAAAAATAAATTGCAAATAAAACTAACTCTAAGCAACTACTTATACAAATTTACAGCAGAGAAATACCCCAAAGAGAACTTCTTATTTGGGGTTTACAATGCAATAGAAGAGAGAGAAGAAGTGTAGTTTAGGGCCTCTTTTGGACCAAATTTTTGCTGATTTTTTCTGGGCAATTTAGGACAGCATAACCCCCTCTTTCTGTGCACAAAACCTGCAAAAAAACAGCAACTTACTTGTCTGAATGAGATAGACCCCTCCTGACCAAAATTGGTCTATCTCTTCAACCACTTGTCTGAATGACATGGGACTCGAAGCAGTGGCTTAGGGGGTTTCATAGCAATTTACCTTGCATTCATAGCCCCTATTACAAAATGCCAGTGCTTGAGCAATTACATTATTACATCAAAACTTAATTAATTAACCACCAAATGGTAAAGTTAATTAATTAAGAAAAAATCAAAATAAAAAATAAAATCCTAACGAAATTCCGCAAGACTACAAGATATGGCTAGCATGGTCATGAACAACATTTTGAACCCTTAGCCACCCCATGGACTTGATTGGTAGAACGTCCGTCACCACTTTGGAGGATTTTGAGTGAAAAACCAAACCAATTAAAATCGTTTAAACAAGATTAATTGGAAAGGGAAAAAACACTCGATGAGGGGACTTCCCTAACAACCAGTTCCATGGTGTGGCATCCATATCATATGACCCACACTAGCACATATAATTACATTAATTTTCCCACGCAAGGGAGCGGACATTTCGTTTTACAAAGGGGCAATTGCCCTGCAGAAGTGAAAAATCCTCAGATTTTTCCAAGGTACAATTTGTACAATTATGTACATCTTCATGTACATGGAGTTGCCACCTAGTCGAAATAGGTGGGCAACAAAACTATTTTTAATTTTTTAACTTAGAATTTAGATTTAAATTTGTCAGCCCTTGAGATAATAAGCCACAACCCATCCATTTTAAAATTTAAAACTAAATCCTAAGTTAAAAATTAAAAAAACAATTAAAATTTAAAATTTAAAACAATAAAATTAAAAATTAAAAACAATAAAATTTAAATAAAAAACAATAAAATCATTTTAAAGTTTTATAACTGAAATAAAATAAAATAAAAAATACAAATCAAACTTGGAGCATCTATTGTGGCCACTAATGAGGACCCGCAACCTCCACGACCTCCACAACAAAGCAGCGAACAGAGTGCAGAGGCTGAAGACCACCCGCGACCGCTACGACGATCGTGCAGAGTCCAGACCACCTCCGCGACCTCCACAATGACACTACAGACCTCCACAACCATCACGATAGTGCAAACGACCTTTACGACCATCACAATAGTGCAGACGACCTCCACGACCATCACGATAGTGCAGACGACCTCCACGACCATCATGAATCACAAACTGATTGATGAGTTAGTTGGCATCCGAGGGTTCAATGACTATCGAATCCAGACGAGTCTGTGCCGAGTCAGACGATTTTATGCCAAGTCATGCGAGTTTACAACGAGTCGTGCGAGTTTAGAGGGGTTGTCAATTTCACGCGAGTCTGTGCCAAGTAGGCGTCGGTTACTCGAGATGGGGTTCCACTCGCCGAGACTCACGAGTCTCTCCCGAGTCATGCTTCACTGGTCTAAACCCTAGGTAGGTGAGAGAGCATCTAATCCAATGGCTGAGGCTGAGATTAGATTAGATCTGGGGATGCGAATAAAAGAAAATTTTAATTTCTCATAAAAATTAATTTCCCTCAGCCACTTAAATTTATCAAACTTGACTTTAATCTCTAAAGTCACATTAAATGCTCCACTTAAGTCATTTAATGCAAGGGTCACTTTATTTCCCCTTTTAAGTGACTAAGGCTAAAGTCACCTAGGGGAACACTTTCCGAGGTACAAAATCAACATTATGAACCTGTTTGTACAGGGTTGCACCTTGGCAAAACATAAAAATATAATAACTATTGGAAACCTAATATGTTAGGGTTATGATAAATTGTAATATAATATTATTGTTACTATTCACATTTACCATAGGTGAATATGAAGAGTCATGAGAGTCCAAGAGACGTCTTGGGAATGTGAAACCAAGAGTCACATATGTTGTAAATATATGCGTATCATCTTAATGAAAGGGATCACGTGCATATTCTTCATTTCAAGGCTTCCAATAGTGGTATCAAACCCTATAGTTCTTAGGGCCTATAGGAAGCAATGCTGGGCGAATATCTCTTTTGGCTTTGCTCATGCCTACCCCTATCTGTGTTCAATCTGCTACCTCTGCCTATAGTAAATTTGCCCAAGCTAAGTCCAGGATTCTTATTCTTACCTCTACCTACTAATATCCTATCAATTTTCAAAGGTATTGAAGTTTCTGGTCAAATTCAAATCACAAGGGCTGCCAGCAACCATTTAATGGACTGTCTATGAACATATCATTATTCTTGGTACGGCTTCAGAATTTGTGAATCTCCATGAAATCATCAAGAATGACTCAATGAGGATCTATTCTGAAATCAAACTGGAAAGCAAGGATTTAAAGGAGGAGCAATCTCAGGCAAATGATTCAATGTCCCTTCGCAGACCCTGCTACCAATATCTAGGTTGCTCGACATCTTTTCTTGGATTTGTCATTTGAGATTACTTTCGGATCTGTAACAGATCGATATGGTTGTGTTCAATTGTAGATTCCAAGCCTTCCATAAGTTCCCAAGAGGAAATTGACACTCATCGATCGTGACTTTTGAAATCTCCTCTCAAACCTCAAAAAATTCATCTAATATATATACACAGGACTACAATTTGGTAGCATTCAACACCAAGGACATGTCGCCTTGAAAAATTGTGGCATTTAATGGTGACGCTCTGGACAGTCTTTTGTGTGGTGGATTTCCATTTCTGTCCAGAGAAAATTCTCAGTAGGCCATTCTTGAGTTGAGTTGAATGGCCTATTAAGAATGTACAGCCTGCACAGAAAAAGGAACAATAGTTGTACAAACTATTGTATGGACTATTCATACAGATTGTACTTCAACATGCTTGTTGTTGGTTGATCCTCTTCCTTCTACCATTATTTTCTCTCCTTAGATCTCTTAACCTCCTCAAATGTTCATCTAACAAAACCTATGTCTTAAAACTCGATCTTAATTTGCCTTAATACTTGAATTGAAATCATAATCTACCAAAACCCTAATCTCACAATGAGATATACAGTTGAGATTAATCTAGATCACTATCAAATTATAAGCTTAACAATTAAGGGAGCAAAATCATAATAAATTATAAGCTGAACAATCATAAAATCTCCATCACCCAATAGCTCTATTGGTTGCTGCTACTCAAGCTACAGTCAAAAACTGTTGTCTGCATCTTCATACATCAAGCATATATAAGTTAACCAAGGAAGTATATTCACCTATCTTTTCTGCACATAAGCTTTTGGTTTTCACTTTTACACTTGGGAAAAGTGCTTCTGTGTATCCCTAAGCAAGCTAACTAGCATCAATATATATGAGTAATAGTAAACATAAACACCAGGCAAAGCGTGAGCACTATCTTGCAAATCTTGCCCTTTCCCATTTTTTAAAGCATGTTTTACATTTTTCTTACACTCCCTAGAAAGTGATCTTGGAACTTAACAGACCTACCCTTCAATGTTCAAAGCTCAAACACATATTTGACTCTTGTTGCCCACCTATTTCGACTAGGTGGCAACTCCATGTACATGAAGTGTACATGATTATACCTTGAAAAAATCTGAGGATTTTTTCACTTCTGCAGGGCAATTGCCCCTTTGTAAAACGAAATGTCCGCTCCCCTGCGTGGGAAAATTAATGTAATTGTATGTACTAGTATGAATCATATGATATGGATGCCACACCATGGAACTGGTTGTTAGGGAAGTCCCCTCATCGAGTGTTTTTCCCTTTCCAATTGATCTTGTTGAACAAACGAGTTTAATCGGTTTGGTTTTCACTCAAAATCCTCCAAAGTGGTGACGGGCGTTCTACCAGTCAAGTCCATGAGGTGGCTAAGGCTTTAAAATGTAATTCATGACCATGCTAGACATTTTTCTAGAGTCTTGCGGAGTTTCGTTATGTTTTTGAATTTTTATTAATTTTTTCCAGTTGATTAATTCCACCCCTTGGTGGTTAATTAACTGAGTTTTGATGTAATAATGTATTACTCAAGCATGGCATTTTGTAATAGGGGCT
>LPNX010116933.1:0-16151 GCA_001517045.1 Pseudotsuga menziesii
GTTGTATATGAAAACATTTTATACTACAATATTTAATTTCAAATAATTTTTCTATAATATTATCAGTATGATTATGATTTTTTTTGTTAAATTGTTTTTAAATGAAAAATATTCATATCATTACGTCATCATATTATAATATTATTGATTGAAATCTTAATTCCAATTGAATTATAACTCCATAAATCCATCTTAAAAAATACCAAAGAATTTGATTATATCATTGGATCATATACATAAAAAAATGAGTATTTTTGTCTTAGTTTCATACATAAACCTATTCCCAATTAAATAAAATTACAAATATTCCAAAATAAATACTTCTCGACCGAAGAAAAATCAATAACCTCTTGGATAACCAATGTTAAATTTATATGGGAGTGTCATTTAATTTATTTTAAGATTGAAAATAGGAAATGAAGAGAATCTGCTCTAATTTTCGACTAATTTTGATCTTGTATAGATATAGAAATGAGATTCATTTGTTGTGGAAGAATCTTTGTTCACTAAACTTGGAATACTTTAAGCATACAAAGATATCTGCAAATAATTTATCCAAACAATAAGAGTGTTATTTTACGATATTTTTCTATGCATGTATTAAAAATCGCATACAAATAGCTTTAGAAAAAAGAAAATAAAACATTTATAAATATTATTAAAAATATTTTATGGAGTTTAATTTATTAAGCTTATGGAAAACAAGAGATCTCTATGGCTATACTTGTAGTTACATGATATAAAATTGGTAGATTAGCAGGTTTTGGTGTGAAACATGTGAAATTCTCATCTTTTCTAAGCATTGCATTGACTATTGGACTATCAGTATTTCACAGTCTTTGTTACATTGATCTCTTGGTTGGGTTTCCTTTTATGTGTTTTTCCCTCCCCATTACTATTTCGTTGGGTCTTCCACTATCCAACGCTACAAATGAATCAGTCTCCCTTGCAATCCTGCTGAGATCATTACTAGCATTATATTATATTATATTTATCATTGTGTTTGCTTATACTAAGATGCATTAGGGCTCTTGTTGTTACAACTTTACAATATGATATAAAGGGGGTGTTAAAAATGGGTTAATAAAATGGATACCTACAATATCTGGTGAAACTAGAGGTTTTCTTAATTGGAAAAGTATATTGTGAGGGGGTTCAAAAATACAATTTTAGGAAGGATATTCCAATATTTAGTGAAATTAGGGATATTCTTTAAGATCCTACGAACAAACATGCTATGTAACAAGTTCACAGAGTGAAGCCCCCGTAGAGGCATGATAGACACATCAGACAAAATTAGTTCAAGGTTGAAGAGCTGGTTTTGTTGTATGANTCCTATGAACAAGCATGCTATGTAACAAGTTCACAGAGTGAAGCCCCCGTAGAGGCATGATAGACACATCAGACAAAATTAGTTCAAGGTTGAAGAGCTGGTTTTGTTGTATGACAACAAATTTATGAAGCATCCAAGTAAGTTCAAAATGCTTTGGTTGGGCCCTTATGTAATAAAATTTCCTATTGAGGCAAGGAAAATTCACCTAGGAAAGCTAAATGGGGAACCCCTAGAAGAATTTGTTAATGAAAGTGACTGAAATTGTATAGAGATAACCGTCCTTCCATGCAATAAAAGTAAAAAACTTTAAAAAATCACACACACACACACACACACACACACACATATATATATATATTCGCACAAGAAGGGAACTAGGGAAGTGCCCATAAAGAGAAAGGAGAAAATAAGAGTTAGTAAAAAAAATACAAACATAATAAAGACGATGCAATAGGATTGTCGCAAAAAAGAAGAAGTAACTATCAAAATGTTCTGGGAAAAAGGCACACACAAGAATATTTGAAGCATTTGAAGACATACATGATGGCAGAGAGGCATAATAAATGAAACATGACACGATAAATGCAGAAAAAACCGGTGAAGATATTGTCATCATGGAGAAATTCAGACAAAATAAAGATAAAATATAGACATGGATTCATTGTGTAAGGATCATAAATGCATAATTGGGTGCACGGATCAATTGTACAGGGGAGGAGGAGACATAAAACAACAAGGAAGGCGATGAGAAGAAGACATAGTCAATGGAAGTGTGTGAGCTAAGTAGAGATGAAATAGATAGAGCAAAGTTACATTCATCAAGGAAATTGCGAGGATCAATGGTGTAGCCTAGGAAGATATGTATGAAGAAACTATCTATTAGGATTGAGGAAGAAACACCAGGGGTACCAAGGGAGTGTGCATCGCCAAGAAATTCGAATGCAAAACCCTTGAATTTGTCTCAGGCACTGAAATATACATTGGAGACACCAGAGCTTCCACCAGACGTATTAGTAGAAGGAAACTTATTGAGACAAGTGAAGACTATAAAATACACAGAACATGAAATTATAGATGAAAATCAGTTTCCAGCTCTCAAAATAGAGAAGTGTATAACAATAAGAGTTTCCCCAGATTCACTAATAATCATAGTTGAACCTCAACAATGGGCGACTTGGTTGCAAAAAACAAGAATATTGAATTTATTGGACATACCACACTTTGCCAAGAAGCTAGAATATCGATACCTATGTATAATTTTTATTGACCTATGTACATGGAGGATTCATGTGGTTGAACCAGCTAGTGTCGTTAAACAGTTAACTCATAGCACAAATCACAGGACCATCGAAAGAAAGGGAGGACCCGATGTCGTTATTAAAAAGTAAAACACGAGACAAAGAAGTAAAAGGATAAAAGAGAAGTATGAGACCCAATGAGCACAATGGCAATTGAGTGTTGAAAACATTAATGATGACACTGTGAAGTTTGCAACGCAAGTGCTGGCCTGCAAGTTGTTTTGAAAAAGTCACAAGGATCAAGTAGCAGTAGGAATCGTAGCGGCATCATAATAGTGTGCGAAAGGTGCATAATTGAATTGGGAAACATTTTTATTGAATGAATTCATGGTGGATTGCATAGAGGAACAAGAAGGAGGTAAACCATTACATTATGCTTAGTTATTTATTTTAATTACATTATTTTCATGGCAGGAACCATAAGATACACAGTTCTTGGATGTTTCATGGAAACCATGTCTAGCAGCCAGATACACAAACTTGTGGCATAACAACGATAAAAATAGGTATATTGACAATAATATCACATTTTTTTTTATGAAATCATGATATCCATCGTATCATTAGGACAACACCATAGACAGTTACAATATATAAGGGCATTGCATGCTTCAAAGTTGAGATGCACCACATGTACATTCAAGAACGAAGGGATCCAATAAAGTAGTGGCTACTAACACACTTCAAACTGATAGAGGGACATATCAATTCCATTATCAACGATTGGGATGAAGTGTGGAGAGTCCTAGTCCCAAAAGAGGAGAAACAAGATCAAGATTTCAGCAAGGGACCAAACTTTCGATTTGGTTTCAAGATTATCTTAGATGGAACTAAGTTAATCAACCCTTTCCCAAACAAGGTAACCAAATATGTAAAGATGACTTACAAGATCAAGAGTTGTAACCTCAACCACTCGTGGCTAACTTACTATTAATTAGATTACTAAATAATATAATAGATGCATTAATACATTTACTTTATTTCCAAAGGAAAATAGATACCCCATAGGTTCAAGAGTTGTAATCTTCACTCTGATACCACACTATAACTTATTCGCATGTTAGGAAGCTACTTAGATGATCATATGTATCTAAACCATACAATATCACTACTTAGGTTCTATAAAATTCACAAAAAATTAATTCAAAAGGTTAATTAACTAACAACAATCCCCAATTAACTCTCTTACATGGAAGCATAACTAAAAACTCTTTAATTAATCCTTAACAAGATTAATTAAGGATTAATCACAAATTAGAATTAATTAATCATTCATTAAACAATGTTAAATAACTCAATCGATGAATTAATATTCCTTTCCCCCTTAAAACCATCGATCCTGGCTTAGGTTTTAAAAAGAGTAACTAACATTAATGAGATCATATTACAAAGAGGAGAAAAGAGTCGGCTAAAACAATCCGTGACAAGTATCCAAATCACATACCTATAAGATCCAAGTCTTGTTATATTGTAAATAAGTTAATTTTTGATATGTTGAATTTTTAAATATTTGACTATTATTATATATTTTGATTTGCAAAAGAAATTAATTTCATCATATAGAAGATTCAAATAATATTTTGTTTTGATTATAGTTGAATAGATCATCATTTTGGATTTGTAGATATATGATTCGACCAATAGATTTTACAGTGGGATGGTTTGTACATATGATACACAAGAGAATAAATGTAGGTGCAGAGAAAGCAATATTTATTTTTGTGAACAATGTGCTTCCACCTATTGGTAAGTTAAATCTTATCAATTTTAATTTGACGTTCAACTTTGCAGCTAATATTGTTTGGCATTTTATTTTCCAATACTTAAGTCCACTGTATTTCAATAATGATGACATGGCGATCGAGTTGACGTTTGTTTTTTGTGGCATTTCATAGATCTCTAAAATGAATCGCAACCCAAATAACTATCAATTCAATGTTATGTTCTAATCATAGTCAATGTAATTATTTATCCTTTCAATCAATTTAAGGATTTTGGTGTGAATTAAGTTGGTTATTAACATAATTTAGAGATGTCCTCTTACAATCAGCATCATCATTATCATTGTCATTGTCATCATAACTAACATCATCGTAATCATCATCATCATCATAAATAACATCATCATAATCATTGCCATCATCATCGTCATCATCATCATCATCATCATCATAATTTGAGAAGCAAAAACCATACCTATAGATTAATTAATGTTCTACGTGGGGCCAACGTTGAATTTTTTATATATGTGCTGGCTTGGTCTGAAATTTGGCATGGTTTGACTAGACACATGCATTAACGGAGTGGGAGGGCTTCCAGAATTAAACATAATCATCATCATCGTCATTGTTGTCATCATCGTCATCATCATCGTCGTCATCATCATTGTCGTCATCATCGTCGTCCTCGTCATCATCATCATCATCATCTTCATCATTTCATATGACATCAACATTGTGATCACCATATCCATCAACATCAAACATGACTGACACTAACAAATCGAGCAGCAAAAACCATACCTATGGATTAAATATTAATGTGCTATGAGGGGCCAATGATGAAGTTCTTTTGATATGTGCCGACTTGGTCTAAAATTTGACATGGTTAGACTAGACACATGCATTGATGGTGTGGCAGGTTTCCAGACTCAAACATCATCATGATCACCATCATCATAATCATCGTCGTCATCATCATCATCATCGTCGTCGTTGTCTTCATGATCATCATGGTCACCATCATCATGCTCACTGACACTAAAAATTCGAGCAACAAAAATGTCCATACCTATATATTAATTAATATGGTACATGGGGCCAACGCTGAATTTTTTTTATATGTGTTGGCTTGGTCTGAAATTTGACATGGTTATACTAGACACATGCATTGATGGCGTCAGAGGGTTTCCAGACTCAAACATCATCATGATCACCATCATCATCGTCATCATCATCATCAATGTCATCATTATCGTCATCATCATCATCATCATCATCATCATCATGACTGACTCTAACAATTCGAGCAACAAAAGCCATACCTATAGATTAATTAATGTGCTACATGGGGCCAACGTTGAATTTGTTATATGTGTCGGCTTGGTCTGAAATTTGGCATGGTTTGAATAGGCGCATGCATTGATAGTGTGGGAGGGTTTCCAGACTCAATCATCATCATCATCATCATCATCATCGTCATCGCCATCATCATCATCATTGTCATCATCATCATCATCATCATCACCATCATCATCATCATCATCATCATGGCTGACACTAACAATTCGAGCAGCAAAAACCATACCTATAGATTAATTAATGTGTTACATGGGTCCAAAAATATTAATTAATGTGCTACGTGGGCCCAACGTTGAAATTTTCTATATATGTGTCAGATTGGTCTAAAATTTGGCATGGCTAGACTAGACGCATGAATTGACGGTGGGAGGGTTTCTAGACTCAAAAATCATCATCATCATCAACGTCGTCATCATCATCATCATCATCATCATGACTGACACTAACAATTCGAGTAATAAAAAACATACCTATAGATTAATTAATGTGCTACATGGGGCCAACATTGAATTTTTTATATATGTGTTAGATTTTTCTGAAATAATGCATGGTTTGACTAGGCACATGCATTGATGGTATGGTAGGGTTTCCAGACTCAAACATCATCATCATCACCATCATCATCATCATCATCATCATCATCATGACTGACACTAACAATTGGAGCAACAAAAACCATACCTATAGTTTAATTAATGTGCTACGAGGGGCCACCGTTGAAATTTTATATATATATGTGTCGGCTTTGTCTAAACTTTGGCATGGTTTGACTAGGCGCATGCATTGACAGTGTGGGAGGGTTTCCAGAATCAAACATCATCATTGTCATCATCCTCTTAATCATCATCATCATCACCGTCGTCGTCATCATCAACATCATCATCATCATCATGACTGACACTAACAATTCGAGCAACAAAAACCATACCTATAGATTAATTAATGTGCTACGTGGGGCCAACGTTGAATTTTTTATACGTGTGTCGGCTTTGTTTGAAATAATTCATAGTTTGACTAAGCGCATGCATTGACGGTGTCAGAGTGTTTCCAGACTCAAACATCAACATCATCATCATCATCGTCATCATCTTTGTCATCATCATCGTCATCATCGTCATCATCATCATAATCATTATTTGTTAAATCATATCACTGCATAGATAATGGCAAATATTTCTCGTGAATGAAAATGACAACTTGTAAAGTTTGGAATGGGGCATGGGATCATATGAACATGAAAAGAAGTTGATGGATGAAGAAAAAATGCTTACTAATGTATGGAATTGAGAGGGCCACTATATGAGAAAAGTAATAATGGAAGAGGAATCATTACCACAAGACACAAGGGAGGGGGTCACAAGTGTTTGTATTGTCAAATTTATTTTCAATGAGACAGGAACAAATGATATCAAGATAATTTCAAACCATAGAATACAATCCTAATAGAAGTGCATACATTTCCAAGGTGAAATTCTATCTTTAATCATAATGCATGTATCCTGAAAGTTTCACTTGTGATTTTCATCATAACGGATGGGGTTTACAAGTTGTCACATGTGGAACTTTTTGACAGACTAGGAGTCATATGTGTCCTCTATGTGGAATATGGGAATCATTATGAGCTTTTGCATACTATAGATGAGTCCTGAGGTGGTCCCGAGGAATTGGATATGATCAAGGGAGGGAATTAATTCCCTTTGACCCTAGATGATTCCTTTAAGGGTTAATACCCATAAAAAATTCCATAAACCACATAACATGTCCCATATAAGGGATCACTATCCTTCGAGTGAGAGACTTGATATTGTTTCGATGTTTTGTGCATGAAGGATGATCTCAAGGCCTTAACCATGGCTAGGGAAGAACTCCACACACTTATACCCTAAACAAATATTCTTGAGATAATGGGAAATAATCAAGGATTGGAATTGCAATAGATTCCTTTGCATACATTTGGGATAGGGATGTCATTAGGATTTTTGGTACACATATTTGGTGGGTCTTAGGGCATTGACCATGATTTCGAGGGGAGAATAATGTCCTTAATGCATAAATTAATATTATAAGTATTATGGGACATGATATATCCATTAAATCACCACTAGAAAACTCTATAAAGTACATTTTTCCTTGAGTGGAATATGGGGACCATTACAAGGTTTTGCACACAAGATATGGATGTATAGAATCTGGCCAAAAATGAAGCTTCTATGGCCCTAGTTTGCAAACTAGGCCATCAACCACCATATAAATTTGGATCATTGTCCTTTGGTGGGATATGAGTGTCATTAACACCTTTTCTATACTAGGCATAACAAATAATACAAATAATACAATATAATACCTTTTCTAGGGTTCATAATAAATTAACAAATAACAAATAAATAAATAAAAACCTATAAAACTACACCATGACATTCATTGTTCACTTACCTGCACCTAAATTCCCTCCCACGTGCGTTAGAAAATTTATAGTCCAATACTTTGGAGTTCCCTGGTAGAGACGAGCATTACTTTGGGTTGATACTTCGCGACTTGAGATTTGTCTTTTGTGGCCGGTTCCTTCGCTGGATTGATTCTTGAAACTTGGACAAATCCACAGGTTTCTTCACTGGTTTATTCATTGCTCTATCGGTTTCCTTCACGGGTTCCTTCTTTTCTCTGCAAGTTTCCTTCATGGGATGATTGACCAGCTAGGACATCGTAATTTCTCTCAGGAGTTCATTTTTGCAAAAATGTCTTATGTAAGTACAATTTTCTATGCGAATTGTAAATTTAGCCACATCATTTTTTTATGTCAATAATTAATGTTTTTTATGGGGCATTTTCCCTCCATAGGAATTGAAGTCCTAACCACCCGGTAAACCTCCCTCTGTCAAGAGAGCTAGTTCCTCCTTCTGTTAGGTGAGCTATTTCCATTTACCTTCAATGTTAACCTCTTTCTGTCAAGTGAGCTAGTTCCTCCTCTCCTGTGTAAAAACCTATCAATGACCCTGTAGAGACACGCACAGAGATAGGGGCAAGGAATTATAGATAAACCTTGTAACTTTCTTGAATTATTTTTGTCATGTTGAAGTCTAGTTAGTAGTAGGAAGCAATTTCTGACCATACATCGAGTATTGTATGAGATTCGAGGCTTTTTTTGGAGAGAATTATGTGGACGTGAGACGAAATCAAAACCCTAGATCAAATGCCCTAAATATATTAATATGCCTCGAACTGATAAGAAACATGTCCAAGGGGAATCAATCCTCGGTCCTATAATATAAGCGTTGATAAATATCCCCAAAGTGCCAAAATAAGCAGTGGATTATGGCCCCAACGGAATAATATTCCCAGTAGTAGCAAAAATAAACGGTAACCTTGGTTGAGTTGTTACATAGAGTGGAAGCATTTTTTTAATTTTACTAAGGTTGATATTATTTTTTCCCATTAAAATATCCTCTCTCTATTGGTCGTGAAGTGTCTCGACTAGTGTGACTATGTAACTACTAGGCATGATTGTGTCTTTGCTAGGCATAGCTGAGTATCTCTGCTAGTGTGATGGTAGGTCTACCCTCTAAGATATACACAAGAGGATATTTACCAATGTATATAAACACACATACACTACCTTCTAGGCATAAAACCTTCCAAAATAGTGAAAACCATAAAAATTCACCTCCCGGCTCTGTTATTTTGTGCACAACACATAATTATCCATGTACAGAGCTAAACTAGCAAACCACTGCTAACTTCAACACACCTCACCATTTATAGTGAATCCTCTATCTGTTAGCACTTAAGCCACAAGTGCCCATCGCTAACCACAAAACCATATGGTATTCCATATTACTGCTTAGGGTAAACAAAACCCCATGCAAGTCTTACTGCGATATATCTTTATGACCGTTGATCGAACCAACTATCGACCATAACTGTCTGTCTTAGAGAAGGATGCGATGATTTCTCATCATTGTAGATCGAATTTCTAATGCACAAAAACCATCGATTACCCTTTGCTTCTGTCTGCACCTTCAAAGCACAAAATTCTTGTAACTCTCAATGGAATTCGATAATCACCATGTATAATATTGATCCTATGCATAATTTTTAACCTCTATGAGGTTGAGAATACATATTCTATGAATGAATTTAGCAAGCCTTCCATCAATATTCAAACATGAAAAATCTAACATAAACTCTGCATACCAATAGCAACTAGTATGGACAACAACCAGTCGAAGATCATGCTTTGATTCCTGGTAATGAATTTATTCATATGTTACAGTTTTGTATAGACAATTGCAGATGGTGAATATTAATTGTAATTCTCCAAATTTCAACTGCAGAGCATGTAGATGGTCACACTGTACATGTTAAGCCTGGACAGGACCATGAAGAACATGATGTGCCGACAATAGGTACAAAAACACCTTTGTAATGTTTTTTTAAATGAAATACTTGTAATTACAAAAACAAAAATAAATTAATGCAACATTTTCACATTATTGCAGAAATTCCGAGCCCCTTGCCGCAAGATCCACGTGGCTAGCAGTCTTCTGGGGAGACATCAGGACAAGTTGATGAAGCACCAAGAACCGAAGGACAAATTCCTGAAGATGCACTTCTTGTTCATTTTGTGAAGAGAAGAAAAGAAAAAAGGAAGTGATTGAAGAAATTTTGAGTAATTCGTTTTTATAATACAATGTCGTACATGGTTTTTTTGCTATTTAATTAATGAATGGTTTTATTGGCTATTGAATGACGAATTCTTTAATGAATTCTATGATCAATGTTTTTTTCATCTAATGAATGAATGCATTTGCACTGAATTTTTATTTTCAAGTAGATGCATTTGGTTTGGGGAATTGAGAGTGATGTGAGGCGGGGGAGGGGCCATAAGAGCTTCCACCTTCACGTGGTCGGCCATGTTCAGTAGAGAATAATAAATTGTTCTCGAAACAGAGAGGAGCTCAATGAATGGTAAGGAATTACACATTTCCCACATTTAATTCTATAATTGTAGTGTTTAAATTTTACTACTGCTATTTCACTCATCCATTGGAACTTGTTACAGATAGCCTTGGGAAAAGTTTTCATATTTCAGAGGAAAAATTGGCATTTTGATGTGATCGATGGCCTTATATACTTAGTGTTGTGGTTCTACATGTTTCCTCAAATGATCTCTTATTACCAGTTATTTTACTTGAATATTATTGTAATTTACATTGTTAAATTAAAAATGTTCATCAAACGTAAAATGTTCATTATTAATGTTGTTTTTATTCATCGAGACTAACTACTCAAACTGTATTTTTTAGCTTCATTTTTTTATTTTCATAAACAAGCAAATATTTTTTTGATGGGTCCTAACATGAAATTATTGCAACAGGAAAATATTTGTAGTATGTTGAAATATGTTTTGAAAGGTAAAGGAAAACAAGACAGTGTCAAGGTCCACAAATAAAGGTAAGTTGTACCAAAAAATTGTAAGTATCGACAACATATTCCTACTTATCATATGTATTTTTATCCCGTTAATTTGAGTTGTATTCCATACTTGGTGAATTTGGACCATTATTTGTTCCCTATTATTTTTCCTTGCTTAAATTGCTAATAGAAATGATCAAATACGCTTAGAAGTCCAAAAACATGGACAACATGTTTTGTTGGTTGAAAATGTTAGGTTCCTTGTTGTCGGTTTTGAATTATTTTCATTGTAACACAATCATTGTCTACATAATAGATACATTTTTCACATCTAATTAGATTGCAGATACAAACCTAGGGTTTCCCAACATCGTAAATCACTTGTGATATTACATCAAATTTTAAAAACTCTATGCACAAGTTAGGAAATATTTAAATGAGGTCTGAGATGTCTGGAAACACTCATGTGGTTATTGTTTTTGTCAAGGTTATTGATGTTTAAACCCAAGTCAAATCTTATAGCTCAAACATAAATCCATTAGGAACCTAAGTTCCATCTTAGAAGCAAACTGTGATGAGGGGAATTAAATAATTTAAAAAACAAAGATGACAGAGGACAAAAGAAAATATAAGACAAATGAAGGGAAAAAAACAAGAGAAATTAAGAAGGATACACTGCTAGGCTTATAAAGAAGTTACAACCTCTCCGATCAACTCTATGCTTACATGGGAAAACATATTTTGGAAAATTGTTCTATTGATATTGACACAATTGTTATATTGAATTCGTAAGTCCCCTATTAGATAAACAAAAATGATATGAACATAAAATAAAACATCCTAGATCCATATTCCTATAGAAACTTGCAATCACTTCAGTAATGGCTCGCGTCGACCCCTTTCATGGTAGAGAAACATAAATTAACCAAAAATAACCGCAAGAACAATTCCATGCATGAGAACTGAGCCAAATAGCCAGAAAAAAAACACCATTAATACCATTAACACGGTGATAAAAAACCATGTTTACAATAATGTAGGTCGATACAAATCCATTACCACATATGGAGCAGAACCCACAACCCAAAAAGTTAAAACCAAAGAAAAACCTAAACAACCATTAAAATTTCTCAATTGATTCTTAACCCCAACCCTAAACCAACTCCACAATGCATAGAGAAACCAAGTCCATCCACAAATTCCACAATTGAAGTTAATGTGTTAAAAAACACAGAGGAGAAGTTGGTAGGAGTCAAGGTCCTACTAGTATAAAACATGAACAATGTTGTAACCACCTCTGTACCCATCTGCACAACTCCACACACTTGCATTCACCTCCAACGTGACCTGCATAAACATAGGGGTAGTAAAAAAAGGTAGGCCTTTTTGGAAAAAGCCAACAAGAACACAAAAGAGATTAATGTTACCTCTCATGACATGTTCAGCTATTGGCAGCCCGCAGCAGATTCAGTCCCAAACATATGAACCAAACACAACATCACACTAACCCATAAACGCGCAACTTCAAACTAATAAAGGTGTTGAGGCCTCGAAAATCGCAGGTGACAACAGCAAAGGATTCTCCCCAGTAAACGTTCCCAACTAGCCCGTTACTATTTGGTATGGGGAATCTGTCCAGTTTGCGGTCCGGCTACCATAGGTCAAGTAACCAAAATAAAGGGTTTTACCGATTACGGCCCAATCCACCGTGTATCTTTTTTTAGTTTTTTAGTTTTAAGTATGAGATGCAAATGCCTATCTAAAATGCAAATTGATAGAGAATATGAGGAGCGGTCACAATGTGATGCGCAGGTTCTTACCTCTTGTCTTAACTCTCTCGCATCTGAATCACACAGAGCAAGAAAACTAAAACTAACTTAACTAAACTGTCCCTAGGGAGCGAGATTATCATTTAATGAGTAATGTATTACTGTTCATGCATTAAGAAAAATCACAGGTAGTTGTTCTTTTTTTCAAAACACATAAACATGAATAGATAGATGAACAACAAGATAACTCATTGTTTATGAAAAGCATTCATTACTTATAGTGGAAATTCCATAAAATAAACTAGAGAGCATTCATACAGGAACATAGGTTCAACAAGTTAGAACGATCTCACAGTTAATAGACAAAAGCTAAAAACAAAATAGTTCCCCTTCAACAACATCCATTGCACATCATTTGAACATTCCACCAAAGCTTTCTCCAACAGGAAAAATTGTAATTATCTATTTATGAGGACCCTGCAGCAAACAAGTAATCAAAATACACGATATAGCAGCAGAACTCAAAATCACTTTTATATTAATCGCAGGCCACTTCGAGGGGGCAACCTCCTTTGAGCAAGCTCAATACAAAATAACTTCACAGTGTCTTCCTTGGCCTCAACACACACTTATATACTAAAAATAGGCACCAATTCTATGGGTCAAAACCATGGGCCAATATAAACTATGGATCAACAAATACTACAGGCGGCTTACAAAGCATATGCGCCCAACAACAATAACACAAACTATGGATCAACAATTACTATGGGACGACTTACAAAGCATATGAGTCCAACACAATATACTAACACGGTAAAGAGAAGGATTGACATGGGTTCCTAACATCCCCTCCCCCTTAGAAAAAGCTTTGTCCTCAAATCTTTAGATGTGGAAATTGTCGCTGAATCTGAAGGAGTGGTTCCCACGTAGCATCCTCGGGCTGCATTCCATGCCATTGAATTAAGACCTCTGTGATAGAGTGAGAGCGAAGCTGACAAGTGCGCTTATTGAGGACAGCCTCCGGCTCCAAAAAGACGGATCCTTCATTATCCAGTTCTGGTAAAATAGTTTGGCCTTTGATGTTGGTGCCAAGAACTTTCTTCAGACAAGAGACATGAAATACTGGATGAATGCAGGAAGAAGGCGGAAGTTCCAATTTATAAGCAACAGACCCAATCTTCTGAAGAATCCTATATGGCCCATAGAACTTTGGAGCGAGCTTATGACGCCCTTTGAGTTTTAGTGAGGATTGCTTGTAAGGCTGGAGACGAAGAAAAACCATATCACCGGCTTCAAAAGTGCGCTCAGAACGGTGTTGATCAGCTTGTTGCTTCATGCGATTTCTTGCAATGTGAAGGTTTTCGCGCAAAATGCGAAGAACCTCATCGCGGTTTCGAAGGACCGCGTCAACTGCCTGAACTGGAGAACTGTTGGGGGTGTATGGAAGGAGCATTAGTGAGACCAAAGGGCATGACCAAAAACTCATAGTGGCCATCATGTGTGCGGAAAGCTGTTTTAGGGATATCGTCCTCATGAACCCGAATTGGATGATACCCAGAGCGAAGATCCAACTTGGAGAAAAATTGAGCACCATGAAGCTCATCAAGAAGCTCATCAACAATAGGAATTGGAAACTTATCCTTGATGGTGAGGTGATTAAGTGCTCGGAAGTCAATGCAAAGGCGCCATGACCCATCTTTTTTGCGGACAAGAAGAACTGGTGAAGAAAAGGAACTTGTGCTTGGGCGAATAATACCTTGCTTCAGTAAGTCCCTAACGAGGAGTTCAATCTCTGTTTTTTGGTGAAATGGGTAGCGATAGGGCCTGATGTTGGGAGGAATGCTGCCAAGAAGGAGCTGAATACGATGGTCCTCTAGTCGTGAAGGTGGAAGTCCTACTGGTTCAGCAAAAACACCTGTATATCAATCCAGAATTTGTTGGAGATCCAAAGGAGTAGTGGGGGCCGCTGATGGTTGCATTTGAATGGAATGGAGCTGAGCAATGACACCATGGGAACTCTTCTTAAGGAGTTTTTCCATGCGATGTGAACTAATGATGCTGAGATACCCTGGTTGTAATCCTTTCAATGTGTGTTTGTGTCCATCGGGGGAGAACTGCATCCAAAGTTCGGCAAAATCCCATAATATGGGGCCAAGTGTGCGCAGCCATTGAGTGCCCAAAACCACATCACATCCGCCTAAGGTCAAGGCAAACATGTCAGAGCGGAGGTTATAATCTATCATAGAGATACGCACATTACGACACTTCCCTTTGCAAGGTAAGGTGCCCCCATTGGCAACCATGACTTCAAAGTTGGAGCAAGGATGGATAAAACAATCAGCTTGTTTGGCGATCCAAGGGTCAATGAAATTATGAGTGCTGCCAAAATCAATGAGTATTGTAAGAGGAAGCTTCTTGAAGTAACCACATACCCGCATTGTTTGGGGGGCAATGACTCCAACTAAAGCATGGAGGGATATCTCGGGCTGGTCCTCCTGAGATGGAGGGTCAGTAGGCGGCTCCTGAGTGTCAACTGGAGCCTCCATTGTATCGGAAGCTTCTTCACCAATTTCAGAGGCAGGTGGAGAATCCACATCCAGGATATAGAGCTTTTGTTGAACACATCGATGTCCCCGACTGAATTTCTCATCACAATTATAACAAAGCCCTTTTTCTCTGCGTGCCTGCATCTCTGTTTCAGACAAATGCTTGATTGGAGGTGAGCGAGGAGCTGGCGGAATGGGAGGTCGTTGAGAACCCATATTTCGGAAGGGAACAAAAGAGGATTTGGAACGTTGTTGGGCTGCCATCTTGTCTTCTGCCAACTTAGCCAACCCCAGGACTTCCATCATTGTGTTGGGACTGAACATTTTGACCTCAGAGCGAATTGCATCCTTTAGACCACTGATAAAACAACTCCGATAGAAGTCATCAGGTAATCCTTCAGTGTGATTAGCTAGTTTCTCAAATTCAGTTTGATACTCTTTCATAGTGCCAATTTGGCGAAGTTTAGTGAGAGCTCCTGTGAAGTCATCAAAAGCACTAGGACCAAATCGTTGCAAAAGGAGTTGGCAAAAATCATGCCATTTTGGCTCTTCAGGAGCCTTGATGTACCAACGATACCATTGAAGAGCTTCCTGTTCCAAATGAAATGATGCAAGTGGAACTTGGTGGACATCAAAAGTATTATGAAGACTGAAATACTGTTCTGCACGATAGATCCATCCAGTCGGATCAGTACCATTGAAGCGAGGAA